>JAAVTZ010000179.1:0-96747 GCA_014898835.1 Fusarium lateritium
CGACTCGGCCGGCTGCGGGGAGATATCCTAGAATTAACAACCTCTTTACTGAGCATTTATAGTAGAAGGACAGTCTAACTCTATGTTTCAATAACCGTACCATCCATGGAACTTCCCTTATCGCGTTGACGTCGATGACTCAGCCGTTCGCCTTCTCAACCGACAACACTGAACTCTGCGGAATAAGCCCGCAGTTTACTCAAATCTGTCACTTGATGGTGAGCCTGGACGTTGTTTGCAACTTTTCCAACGTGCAACCACGACCCCAAAGTATTGGCCAAGTCAAGCTAATCTCCATCAGTGGGAAATGGAGGATCTGGGTTTTGAGCACTGCTGTTCACGAACTCATGGACCACCCTTTCGAGCCATTACCGCGTTAATCACAGTCTCTCGTCGACAGTTCGAAACAAGTTAAACCAGTTGTTCAAGATTTACTTCTAGTCTCTGGCCTTCTTGACTCCATCAACGTCCAGCAGCTCGCCAATCGCTTTATGCAACGAGCTTGAATTGGTGGAAGTGTCTTTGAAACACCTCACGATGAATCTCCTGTCTGGCTGGTCGTATGGCTTCCCATACACTGCCCTCATGAAGTCGGGAGAGGCCTCAAATCGGCGTGCCGAGTCAATGGCCGGTAGTGCACTACTGCCTGATCTTTAAGAGAGTTGCACAATTTGACATACCGCATAAATGGGCTATAGACAATGGTGTATATAGGTGATGTAACTGAGGTATCTAATGTCAACACCTGCTGTATCAGCCAGAATGTACCTTACAAATTCAACCTCACTATGACCGGAAGAGCCGTGTCGTCCGAGCCTACGTTCTTGACAGAACTATCAAGCTTTACGGTTATAAGGGCTCACACAAGTGTTCTCAGGCAACAAGGATTAGCATCTTTTTAGGCAACACCACGGGACGCGGACCTTAGATATTCAAGTTCACTCAGCCCCAGACCTTTGGATAAGGCTTAACGGGGAAGTATCCATACAGTCTGTACTTGGAGCTTTGGATTACACTCATTGAGCTTTCCACGCTCGGTGGCTGGAACTTTGCAGGGGACATTGTGTATAATGACGTCACTACTACAGTTATTTAGACGACGCATTCAGAGCATGCAGCTATGTTCTAGCAAGTTGGGGCATGGCGAAATCAGCGGGCAGAGGTAGAGAGGCGTATGCTTTGGCAAGTGGTGTTGCTAGTGGCAGAACTAAGCTGCGCGTGCATTAGAGGTATGACCCTGGTGGAAGCAATTGTGCAGTCTGCCAGCAGGTACGCTAAGCGATATCTTGCTTTTGACTTTTATTCCCTATTTCCATATGCCATTTAAAGAGGTCACTTGCGTGATTTCTTTCTACAGCTTGTATTTCCTCTTTCATGCCTGTTCTAATAATTATCTGGGCTACCCGCAGGTGCACCATAATAAGATACTTGCGCTGCTTGCTATGTTTAACTGATCGAAGTCCCTCAAGGGACAAATAATTGTAACCCCTTGAGCTTGTCTAGCCTTACCCTAGGTCCACACAGATATTTTTAGGACTGCAGGGCAGGATAGGGTTTAGCTTTATTAGAAACAATAGGGTAAAAGTGTTCCAACTGGGGGGTAAATGCGAGCCAGCCAATAAGAATAAAGTCCTTAGACGCTAAACAGGCCGAAAGGCGTTCAGGTCGTTACTTTTCCTGGTCTGTGCAGCGGATAAGGAGACCAAACTCAACCTTGTCAGCTGTATAATCTTCTCCGGGCTCTAGGTCTCCCACAAACCAGGCCTCCAGCTAGCTATAAGCTGCGGTCCTCTTACTGGGGAACCTTACTTCCTGTTTATTCTAGTAGCTAAATATATGAGCGACATTAGCTGTTGTATTAAACGGGTTCACATCGCTGGCTAATAAGCGACGTGCTGGCCTATAAAATGCGCTAGAGCTACTAAGTTTATTTTGTTATTAAATTAGCTTTGTATTGTTTTTACTCCCCGCATCGCGAAATTAATAGGCCCAGCCTATCGATAATTAAGCATAATGAGCTCTATTACTAATTGTTTTTGCTCAGTATGCGCTACTATTGACTTTTAAAAACTTTTCCACCTTGTAGAGTATGTTACAGTGGATAAAGATCTGGGCTTGGGGACGCTTAAACAAGTGCTGGACCGTGCAGAAAATTGCAATTTCCGCAGACTTGTTATTGATGTCTATAAGTAACGGTTCAGAAGAGCACTCCATGGCCGGTCTTTAAACATCTACTACAGAAATTCACGAGATCCCATACGTCGGAGACGGATAGAAGAAGAAGTGCACGAAGAAGTAAACAAGTATGGTTTACTTCTTACCCAAGACAACAAGCCGATCAAGTGTTATTTAATGGGGATAAGTTTCGCCAGAACCAACATCTGACGGGCTAATATTGACGGATCCAGGCTAAGCTGAACACGGTCCACGGCTTCGTCCACATCGTTATCTGAACGGTTTCCATGTCCTTGAACACATATGGGAATTAACAGAGGGACCCTACAAGCGATTTGGCCAGAAGGGATTCCTGACACAACCAAGAGGTCAACCGCACGAGGCTGTATTTCTCTGAGCGGCACTGGCGGGTCAATCGGATCGCTTCTGGATTTTTCATTAGTCCGCCGGTGGATACATCAGTGTGAAGCACATCACGGAGATGAGTGCCACAAGCCAGACTGGCTCAGCGATGAGGATGGTGAATGGCCAAGGAGGTGTCGAGTTATCGACGTCAAGGAAAGACGAATCATCGACTTGCTCCCTACTATGCGCTATAGTGCGCTCAGTTATGTCGAGGAAGATTCTCTCGAGTCAGGCGCCTCTCGATGTGAAGTTTAATCTTCTGAGTGTCAGATCCCTAGACTCCAACATTCCAGTGGCCTGGATGAGATCGCTCTTCCTCAAACGATCGAGGATTCTATGTACGTGGTGGAGGAAGTAGGAGAGCGATACCTATGGATAGATGCCATATGTATTATTCAGGATGATCACGAGGATCTTGCGCATCAAACGGTACATATGGATCTGACATACTCCAAAGCGCTATTCATAATCATCGCCGGATGTGGCGATGGTTCCGAATCAGGTCTGACAGGTCTTCCGAGTCAGCCATGGGACCTCTTCCAACGCCAAGTCAAAGTGTCATCTAGCGGACTACACATCACGCCCTGCGCTGCTCTATCAGAGGATAATGAGCTAAAGTATTTAAATTGGAGTACTGGAGGCTGGACGTTCCAGGAGAGGCGCCTGTCTAGACGTACAATAATATTCACAGAGTCGCAGGTCTACTGGTAGTGCCTCAGTGCAACATGGGATGAAGAAACGTTTTTAGATATCTCGGGAACAATAGTCGATGCAGCGTCTATCTACCTAGGATGCAATGATATGTGGGACATTGGAGACACAAGTTTCTCCAAGAGAAGCCTGTCCACGGCTATCCGACAATTCAGCAAGCGACAACTTACGTACCCTGCTGGTGCTCTCCCAGCTTTCTTAGGCTTCATCCTCCGGTACGAGCATTTGAATAAACAGAAACTTTACTGGGGTTTGCGAACTAAGAAGTTTGACCAAGCCCTTATCTGGAACCGGGGTGATAATCGTCGCAGAGAGGTATATACTCCGGTGTTCAAGGGGTCATTGATCCGCACAGTGCCTTATCCTAGCTGGTCGTGGCTTGATTGGGTTGGTTGTGTACATCCCGGACTTCATAGGGAGGACGATCGTAACGACGTAGTGGAACCAAACCCGATCCTGGCATTCTATTCTTTAATGAGCGACGGAAGCGTATCACCGATCCAGACTAACGTTGACTGTTCAGGTGGAGGGGCGAAACTACGGCGTCTGGGCCTATTGATATCTCAAGTGTGTTACTTGCCTCAGAGCTGGAATTTATTAAGATGGCTCCTGGTTCTTATGATACGGGACGAATAGTTTTCTGGACAAGTCATACTGAGATTCTCGTCCGTCTCGAGAGCAATTTCATCATCCATGTTTAGACGCCAGAAGGGTTCCTAAAGGTGGAAGCTAAAATCCCCGAGATGGTTGGAAATACTATAATACTTTATGGCCCTAAAGAGATTTTCGATAAGGAAGACAAATGGAGGTTCGGGATGATAGACGAAACAAATAATGAGGTTGGAGACGATAACTGTGTCGATGATGCTTTGAGCGAGCTGTCAGGAATACCTCCTCCACCAAGGTCGACAGTTAGTTTGATTGTCATATCTCGTCACCTTCTTTTTAATACTGATCAAGATACGGGGCTCTTGAATATTATGATTGTAGAGGAAAGAGTGGGCGTTCGGAGTCGTCTCGGCCTTTGCGTGATCAGAGAGGAGGATTGGCTTAAATTGGAACTCAACTGGAGATTGATTGTTCTTGAGGAATCGTAAGGACTCTCATCTTTAGTATACTATTGTGACGGGGATTTCGGACACCCAAGGGAATAGAGGTCTTACCGGATTCGGGCAGTCACGTGGCTAGCTGACGGTAGGGACAAAAGGGTCAGTTTAGAAGGAACCTAGCTGGCATCATCATCACCTTCATAATCAATTTGACAGCTTTTTGGCCAATTTATGGTCTTCTCTTTTGATGTGACTATCTGATCTTTTGAGTCTCTGTTTTATGATATTTATTGCAATTTAATTGACCTATTGGAAGGTCATCCTTTCCTTTCCTCAGCTGGCAAGTTGCTGTTGTGGCTGTGTACCCTACAGACTTGTGTTGTGTCTTGTTCACCATCAAACTGTCTCTCAATGACCTGGAATGGATTGATCTGGACACACATTCCTGTTCTGGCATGTTTTTTAAAGTTCCTTGCTTCAATTCACATTAGAGTCACATATAACATATGTACTGGGACACGAATCTAGACGACTTCGTTTCCTTTCTCGCCCGCCGACCTGAGTCGATGCCGCTTTAACCTGAGCGAGACTGAGCACGACTGAGCTCGCCCAGAGTCTGGACAGAGGCTAGACTGAGCGCGGGGTAATGTGGGTTCACTATCCCTGGCTTTGGCCCCTTGCAGGTACAAAAATAGAACGGTCCCACAGGACATGGCCTCTTAGATATTAGTTCGTGCTTGATGACTTGTCGTATACCTCGCTTGTCTATCGCCATGTGTTCAATCTTACTGTTTTCCGTGCTCTGTCTTGTACACGGAAACTCTCTTGCGGTTTCCCCTTTTTGTTTTTCTTTTTGTTTTCGTTTTTGTTTTTCTTTATATATCGCGAATTAAGCATACTTACTTACCCAGATGAAGTTGGCAGCATCCGTATGGTTATGATCTATTAGTAACCCTAGCTCATAAAAAGCATCAATCTGTTAAGAAATCTTGCTCAAGCAAGGCGAAAGGGCCAGCATGTTAGCTCGACACTGAGTTAAAAGAGCTCACTTCAAGGCAATCTTGGAATTAAAACAATAAATCAAGGAAGAGGCCAGGTCGGCTGTTTCTCAAGTTGGAAGGTCGCAGAGGAACGCACATGCCAACAGGATATGAGGGCCTAAGATTGCACGAAATTCTTTCTGGCTTGCCTCAACGCATGCAATTGGCGCACACAGGCTTACACCTTACAGGTCGAAACATATCCGTTGGCTACGGTGTGAGGATAAGCGACGCCGCCGGTGAGCTGAGTAGTAATGTTCGCCTTTAGCTTGGCACTATTGCCTTACTAGACCTTATCTGTCGTTGTCTTCTACTGACACGTCTCATCTCCGGATATCCTGGAACAGATATGACTGAAACTGACCAGACAGCTTTTTCCATTCTCCCGAGTTACTATACAATATTAGGGAAGCTAGTATACCAGAAGGAGTATTTGGACGAGGGGAGGAAGCAGTAGCTGTTAGATCCTAGCAAGTCTATGGTACCTGGAGTGCCAGCCTTGGTTACCATGCCATTGCAGGACTGTGAGGAGTTTGTGACCAACAGCATTCCGAGATGGAAAAAAACTGTGTTCTTTGTTATTGTTGAAGCCGGCTTCTTTGTATTTAGAAGTTGTAGAGCAAACCTTGAATAGACCAACAGCATTCAGGGCATTCGAGCTGTTTGAATGGTCCAAAAGGTTTGTGACAGTGGATGGTCAAGCACATAGACGTAACAGTAAATTCCACCATGATCAGACGGGAGAGTTAGCGCTGCCCAAGCTTCTGACATGATGGTGTCTCATCAGTTGGGGGTGGTGACACGCTGCATGATGAGTTCAACAGCCGTCACGAACTTCCTCATCCGGTACTTCCGTAGTCTCTGCTTTACCGACTATACATGCGGGCCTATATTGATGTATACGAAACAAGGCGATGAGAAGATTGTCCATCCAACACAGCGACGGCGGTGGGCTCAACAGTGGAACGATTGGCACAGAGTTAAAATTGCTATACGTCTGCCTTTTCCATCAGCCTTATTTCGATTCGGTGACATATGAAGACAACAGAAAGACTTCGGACAGAACTTTTATCGACGGTGGGACTTGAGTGATGCCGTGACCGGCATATAAACTACACGTTTCTCTTGCACCATCCGCTCGTCATACTTCGGGAACATGCTGTTTCTTTAGCCTGCAAACCCTGAACAAAACGTTTATAACTCTGATAACATCTGGAAACGTGTAGCGGTAGCAAGTTTAAACCAATAGTCCCCTGTATCGTGATATTTCAGGATGCTGACAGAGATGATAGGGTTTGCGGTGAAGAGTACCATCTAAATTTGTCCTGACAATTGCTACTAGCATCACAAACTGTCATACTGAGGTTCTCCAGTCTGTACTCTATCAGGATATATCTCGACAACTTTTATGTATAGCATAAGCGCCAAGTAGAGTTCAATTGAACATGTAACTTGGCCAGCATGGATACTACATATGCAGTCTTAGTATCGAGTGTGTAAAGCTCTAACCCGATATCATGACTCTTTTTTGACTCATTTGCTGATCATGAATAGAAGTTGCAAAGTCCGGGGCAAACCAAACTATAAACTGGCTGGTAGTGTTGGTTTTAGTGCCTCTTCTACCATCTGGCTTCTTTATAAAGGCTTTCAACTACAGATATACAATACTAGGGTTTCGGAAGCTACTCGCCCAGCAATACTGAGTCTAGACAATGCTATTCATCTGCGGTATTGAACATATCTCTAGTTCCGAAAAGTGTTCGCAGCACTGTTCTTATCTCATCTCTCTCGTATAGATAAGGCGGTATAAAGTAACGACCCCGATACAGACAGAGAAAGTTCCGATAGCGAGAATAGACTTAATGTTTTAAAACGTTAATATGCCACATACAGGCAAGGTTCTTCATATAGAAACACAGTTGTTAAGCGATACATAGAAAATGGAGGAGATAGTGCGGATGCAATGAAACCGACTAGTTGTTCTTGGGTTGTTTTTTCTTAGTTTGTCTTGCAGCAATTAGCGTGAGGTGCCTAATGGACTAGGCCTGATCTCTGCTAGTGTATTTAAAGTCAACAGGTATGGTTGCCTCTAGGCAGCAGGTGGTGTTTTAGCGGTGAACTCCTACGGACTCGGACAACCGACTCGTTCTATTAAAGCTATAAAGATATAGCTGCCAGGGCGATATTTTACCTTGTCATCCTCTCACCATTGAGAATGATTCGCAACATGTCTATCACAGAACACCATTCATCCAGTGATCTGCTGCTAGCGCCCGAGTTATGGGATGACATATGCTCTTTTCTGCCCAAGTCGAGCTTACTCCAACTGAGACTTGTCTGCTCCAAACTCAACCAAATCGCGCTACCTTGGGCTTATAGAGAAATACGCCTCGAGGCTTTCGGGGACTCGGTAGAGTCCTTCATTCAAATCGCCAAGTCTGCGACCCTTCGACGCTTAGTTCGAGACCTCACTGTCGACACGTCGGTTGACTTTGAATTCGCATATAACCATAATCAGAGCTACCCATTCCCTGTCGAATTCTTGAACGCTCTGCCCTTTATACAACTCTTCAGCTTTATTGAAGGGCTTCATATTCGATTTGATGAAAATTGTGGCGAGGACGATCGAGTTGGTGTGACTATTGAAGAGACGTGGGAGTTTCGTTACGGGGTTCTCGATACTATATGCCACTGTATCACAGGCTTGTGGACTAGCGATGCACAGGGGAAAATCGATGAAAAAGCCGATACGCTATACCACGACTATGAAAGGGAATATCCTGATTTTCAGTCCCTTCTTAGCGTCTCCAATGAGGAAGCTATAGAGCTTGAGGAACTTACAGTCGCGAATCTGGCCGACTTTTACGATATGGATCTCGTGGACTCAAAAGCCTTCCAAAAACTCATATCCGCACCAAGCTTTACCAGTCTCAAGGTGTTTGTCGCTACAGAAATAAACGAAGACCACGATGACAGCACTGTATACTACGAAGAGAAGTATGAATTCTTTAAGCGTCTTCCCGAAACGTGGCTAGCACCTGGTATTAGTGATAATCTGAGGGTTTTATCACTGTATTATCAGGACTATTGGGGCTGGTTTCCCAAGATGGACTTTCGCAATATTAAGTTCCCGCAACTTAAAGTGCTCGCATTTGGACACTATGTCTTCACCCACGAATGGCAGATCGACTGGATCTCGTCTATCGGGAAAGAAAATAGTATAGGAGGCTTAAGAGAATTATACCTCGACGACTGTCCTATTCTATTCGAGGCAAATCAGTCGAGCCCATTGGATGACGCCGACCCCGGATATCCTGACGTCGATACAGTGCTCTCCCAAGAGACGCCCATGGTGTACAAATACTCAATGAGGTGGTCTGAGGTGCTCTCAAAGTGGGCCACTTCGATGAAGAGCCTGAGAGTTTTCCGGCTGGGCCATGGAAATTGGGAAGAGCCACCGAAAGATACCATCGAGTCCATCCTTCTAAATATTCCAGGCGGCGAAATCGACGAACAGGTACTGACTTATCGCCTATCAAACAATACACACAGAAACTTTGACTGCCCTGAGCCTATAGATCGGGCCTTCGGCGATGAGGATCCTGAGAAGGTGTGTGCATCGGACAAATACCTGAAAGGCGCTGGTCTTGACACGAGTGGGGGATGCAAATTGCAGTACATTGAGTACGATGTCCAGGTGTTTCCTCGACCTTGGCAGGCAAGCTTCTACTCTTATAGGCTTGATGAAGAGGGATTTCAACCAGAGGAGGGGACATGGGCTAAGGATATTGCTGCGCTGGAGGAGCTGAACTTGGTGATCAAGGATCGAACTATGAGCCTGTGATTTGGCAATTGGAATAGGCTCTACAACTCAGAGAATGCAATAAATGACTCTTTTTACACTTTATGCCACTCACAATTACTTGTATATCCTACGTTATCTGCCAAGAATAAGCCCCAGCGCAGTCAAGTTAATCCAGTTAGAAAACCGCTCTATTACACGCACTCTTGCCACCGCCCGTCCGGAGTTTCGCAACTAGCGCCCCTCCCTCAGGGATATCAGTAATGTAAGTAGGGTCAGGGCTGGATAGTCGTGAATGTCTTGGTGAAATTCTAGTCGTAGGCCAAAACCACAATTTAACGTGGTGGCTGAATCTTAGCAGGACTTAACGGCAGGGAAACAGGCGCAATCTCAGAACAATGATAGCTCAGACATCTCAGTCAGCGAAGGTAAGAATTTATCGTATACCATGGTAGTCAATCATTAATTGTCACGATACTTGCCTTGAAATTATTCCGAACGCTACGTCTTGCCATATCCATGCACCCTCTCGACTTCGTCTTCCTTGGACTCTGACATGTATCCAACGAGCTGCTGCCTAAAGCCTTCAATTCCGTCTCTGCCCCTGTACGTGAGCTTGACTCAGTCCAGAGGACTAGTTCGATATTGGCCAGACCACGAACTATAGGCTGTTATAGCTCGCGTTCGAAGTCCTCGCATACACGGCTTTATACAAGTGAGGGGCTCGGGTGTGATATTCCCGAAAAGTAGATGGAAATTGACTGGCAGCGGTTGATCGGTCTGTGCGCGAGCAGTTGTCGCTCTAGCGTTGAGCTTGAAAGTCTGTCGACACGCTCGAGGCAACGCTTGGACCTGTTGAGGGTGGACTCATACAGTCAATTCCACGCTTGACAACGCCAACAGACAGTCTCATGCTTCCTCAATGGGAGAGGAAGATGGTTGGGTAAATAACTGACCAGCTCAGGGCCAGTGCACGCAAGACCATAGCATTACCTAGAAGTTCTACTCTACTACAAGTCTGGCGGCTATTATAGGATTATTGGAGGTTATGGGACGTTTATCATGAATAGTCGTTATTGTGCCCATCGTGTTGCGCTTTACCTGGACTACCCTTTGTTATGCGAAGTGACATGCGCCTATTATCAGGCTTGCTTATGCAACAACCCTCCATCAATTGTGCCAATCAATGTCGCTTGGAGTTAGCTCTTTGTCCTTAAGGGAGGTGAGGAAAACGGTGTCGAACATGATCTCTGCCCGGGATGTTTGTGGTGGCCTACTGGGCTGTTCAACACGCTAAAAGGGGCGGAATTACGGGTAAACGGATATTTCAGCCACGCGCTGTCAAAATCTGATCGGCAGGGGGTGAGCACGTGGCTACACAGCGAGGGATGTACACTACCTGTTGCTTGCTGCGTCTTTCGTGACCTAGATTACCGAGCAAGGTAGACTGACGTGGGCGTAAATAGAAGAAATAAACCCACTGCTGTTGGCTCCAGCCAACGCCCTTCTCCTCTTCATCTTCTTCGAGCAATCCAATGAACAATAATCGTAGAAAATAATGACGTAGATTACAGAAAACAGGCCGCGTGGAGGCTGATGCGGTGACCCACTGTATTAACTGCCGAGCCTAGCCAAGCCTCCACTGATCATCAGAACGAGCCAATCATCTGCTGTTAGATCAGTGCATCTCGCCTGAACCCCTGAGAAATGGAAACAAGGTTTCAACCTAGAAGAAACCCCTCCAAATTAAACATGCGACAGGGTCTAGTCTAGGTCCAGGCTTGCGATTTCTTTCCTTCATCATCTTGGCATCTCAATTGTGAGGCTTAATCTTTTTGTTAGGTACTTGTTGATATTGCTTCTGGCCGGGCATGGTTTGCGCTGGATTGCGACCTGCGACATCTTTTCATGAGAGGGCCAACTGAATCTGCTCTTTGCGCTTTGGGCTGTGCGCCAGTGAAAGACAACGGCTACCGGGCCATTGCTCGCCTTCTCTTCTTCTTTGTTACCTCATTTCTCTATACTTTTCATCCATCATGATTGTCCCACTGGTACCCGTCAGGGCGACCCTGCGGTTTCTCCTCGCCGTCGTCACCCGCTTCGCCAACCGTCGATTCTTCTTCACCTTCACAGCCTTGATCGTCTGGAGCGCCAAAGTTGTCCACATCTACGACCACCTCCAAGCCGTGAACAAAGACCAATTACGAGAGTGGGCCTACTCGCTCGTATACCAAGATATCGCCATCCTCACCCTCTTTCGACTACTTCTTGATCACTGGGTAGTCGGCCTACCCTTTGCAATTCGAATCCTCGTCACCTCATTTACCGGCCTCTTCATGCTCTACAATGCCGTGATCAGCGTCATCTTCGTCTCCTTCTATCTCGTCGCTGGCTCCGAAATCCACTTCCGAAATGTCTCCCTCCCCACCGATCCCTCCTCGCGAGCCCTTTTACTGTCGGGAAGCCTGTCATTCACTCTAGTATTTTGCCTTACTTTCTTCTTTGCTTGGCTGCTGCAGATTCCCTGCTATGGTCTTCACGCATACCCCGCCGACGTTGTCAACTGGCCAGTTGCCGCAACATGGCGCCTGCTTCGCCGATGTCTTCTCCCCAAGCTCAACTATTCCCAAGTTCCGTCGCTCGACGTCGAAGACCAATCGAAGCTCGAAAACGACGACGACGCCTTACTCGATAACAATACTGGATCAGAACAATCAAGGACTTGGGCTGTGCCTGGACTTGGTTCAGTGCTAAACTTCTTAGCTTACGTCATTACCATTTGTATTGTTCTTTTTCTCGTCCACGCAGCTTTCGAGCGACCGCCCGATCGATCCCTCGTGTTTCTATCATGGACTGCAGCGCTGTTGCCCTTTGTCGACTTCTCCGCTTCGTCTCCCATGCTACAAAATTTACCGTCACACTACGGCTCTGGAATTCAGCACGACTGGGATAGAAAGTCAGCTCTCGCCAAGCCGGCGGGAATGGAGTGGCTCCCTAAGAATAAAAAGTTCGACGGTTTCGAGGATTGGTATGATGGCAGGATGCATTACAGTGCCGGCGCCGATCCTTTGAAGATCTCGAACCTCGACGAAGATATACTTCCCGAACTACGCAATAAGACCCAAGACATTCCGATACGACACGTCATCCTTTTCTTCCTCGAAAGTACACGAAACGACCTTTTCCCTATCAAGAACGACAGCTTCATCTGTAATCAGTTGCGTCACAGCTATCCCGATTACCAGCTTCCTCAAGAGGTTCAGGATCGCCTGGCGACTTTGACACCGACTGCGAATTACATCACGGGCGATTACGATGATGGCTTCGAGCATAACGAGACAGACAAGGTGAAGCGTGGCGGACTTCGTTTCACCAATGCGCATACTACAGCGACTTATACAATCAAGAGCTTGGTCGGGACCCTTTGCGGCGTCGCGCCGTTGATGGCTGACTTCAACCTGGATTACAAGCATCACGTCTATCAGCCATGCGTGGCTCAGATCCTCAACGTCATGAATAAACTGGAGCGAGGCAGTACGCACAGTTGGAGGGAAGATAAGTGGCAATCGTACTATTACCAAGCGGCGACAATGGCATATGACAAGCAGCATGAATTAATTTCTAGTCTTGGATTCCCAGAAGAACACATTATTAACCGAGAGTATTTGCGATCGGAGAATGCGACACACGGTCCTGTCACGCTACCCAACATCAATGCATTCGCTTTTGAAGAGGATCCTCTCGAAGACTACATCCGCGACGTTTTTGTGTCAGCCCAGGAGAACTCCGAGCGAGTTTTCCTTACACATCTTACCAGTACAAGCCACCATGCTTTCAAGATGCCCGAGCAGGAGGCGTATGTCCCTGTCGCAAACGGTCTCGACATGCTATCGCACTATATCAATACAGAAGGCTATACCGATAAGTGGCTCCGCAAGGTCTTGAACGTTCTAGATGAGCAGGGCGTCGCCAACGAAACCTTATTAGTATTTGTTGGAGACCATGGCCTATCTCTGCCCGAGAACAATATGGTTTCCCCGTACTATAACCCAAATGTCGGTATCGATCATGTCCCTATGGTCTTTTCCCACCCCTTGCTTCCTGCCTTTGATGTCCACGATGCAGTCCACTCATCGCAGATCCTGCCGACAATACTCGACCTGCTTATCGAGACAAACTCTCTGAGTAGCGTAAGTGACCTAGCTGCCAGGGACTTAATCCGCAACTACGAAGGACAATCCCTTATTCGACCTATAAAGAAAGAGAACACAGAGACTGGTCAAGGCAACTGGCAGTTCACGGTCGTCAATCCTGGCCGAGCCGTGCTTACCGCTCGCGACGCCAGATATCCCGAGCGCCACCTCGTAGTTCCTGTCATCGACAACGTTGAATGGCGGTTCAGCAACCTCACTGAGGACCCTGGCGAGCATTTCTCGGTACAAGACTTCGACTTTATCTCCTTTCTAAGAAGCGTTGAGGAGAAGCATGGCCTAGAGGCTACTCATTGGGTAGAGGAGGGTGCATTCGTGAGCAGGTGGTGGGTTGAGGAAAATAGCAAGCGATGGCGTTTTGGGCCATATTCAGATTTCAAACTTAAGGATGAACCTCCCTCGAAGCAGCCTCCTCCTCCGCCTCCTCATTATCCTGATCATCCCCCTCATCCCTGATAACTTCGTCTTGTACTCTGCGGAGCGAGCTCTCCTATGCGCCTATCTCCCTGATGATCATATCCAGGTCTCATTTCTCTAAGCTGCTCTCTAGTTCCATAGCCATACCCCTAATGTTTCATCGCCGAATCTCTCAGCATCTCATGCAGATGGCCGACATCGCATCCTGGATCCTTAACAATTTCAAACAAAATTGCTTGGAATCGGTCTAATAATGTGCTTGCTAATTGCTCGGAAATGCGATCCGAAGCAAATGCCATGCCTATCGACAGGCAACCATCCTCTTGTTCCACAGACTCGATGGCGAAGTCAACAGATGCGTAAGAATTGCTCAAGTCCACATCCACTCGCTCGTAAGTTGTAGGACCCAGTGACATAACCTGTTTCTGCGCCTTTGTGTGATTCACCATGCTGACTCGCATGTCTGGTGCATCTGAATCGACTTCTTCCGACCAGCCCATGAATCGTTGAGCAATCTCCTGGAGCTCGAGACCTTCATGTCCCATGCTGTCGACTTGTTGCTGTTTGATTTGTTCGAGCAGTCTTTCTGTGGTCCACTCCGGTTCGCAAGTAACCCGGCATGGTACAGCTCTTGCGCAACATGCGACAACATCTGCGACGGATGGATGTACGACAGTTCGTCCTGTCAGAATATCTGCGAATACAACATCGTTGCTGGCGACATGGTGGCTTAGCACTAGGGCCCAAGCGGTTTTGACAGCCACAGCAAGAGTGAAGTCGAATTGTCTGCTTCTTGGTAACATGATCGGCATGCTAGAAACGCTACCGAGTCGTGATACCCGAGGCTCTGTATGTGCACTGACGGATGAAATGGTGGCTCCTTGGACAAGCTCACCCCAATATTCTTCACTTTCGTTTGTGGTTCGGTCTCGAAGACTCTGGAAATACGGGCCAACAGGAGCAAAATTGCCTATGGTCTGTCCTGCCATGATTGCTTCCAAGGCTGCCCATACTTGATGTAGAGTGGCGCCATCATACAGCGCATGTGAAATACGAAATATAATGCGGAGCTGCTGATTGGATTTGGAAATGATAATGGCGACATCAAACATTGGTCGCGCGAGACTTGGCTCAGAGAACGTGTCTTGCTCTAGAGTCTCTTCATAAAAGGCATCAGGACTCTTGTCGGTCGTGAACACACGTACTGTTGGCTCCCACTTGGCATAAACAACTTGCAACAACTTCTGCCTGTGTGTTTTGACAAACCCAGTACGGAGCGACTCGATTTTGGTGACAAGCTGGGTGATTGCTGACGTCAAATGAGACGTGTCGCAAGAGCCGGTTCCGTCGAAAGCGAAGTGATTTAATTGCCTGCGTGCGGGTGACATGTTTTCTCTGATTATCTGGGCCTGGAAGGCGGTTGTTGGCAAGATGTCAGTCACATCTGATTCCCCTTCGATGCAACCATCGGCAAGTACGGATTCAATAGCTCTTGTTCGCTCTTCAGATGATACAAGCGAGAAACGTTCGTATTCTGCACTTCCGTCAATATCGGTAGTGACTCGTGCTGCCATTGCCCAGAGTATAGGGTTTCTGAAAATCTCGGTAACATGGATTCTCAAGCCGAGCTTAGCAAGGCGTTGAACCAGGGACATGGCTGTGATAGAGTCGCCTCCAAGGTCAAAGAAGTTATCCATGCGTGAAATAGACTTCTTCTCAACATGAATGCAGGCTGCCCATAATTCGCTCAATATTTCTTCGTTCCTGCCAATGGGTGCGTAGTAGATTTGGGACCTGGCCGTGTATTCGAGCCACTTGTCTGATGGTATGGCGTCCAGCAAGCTACTGACTCGTCGACGGTCAAGCTTCCCGTTGTCATTGAGTGGGAACGAATTGATGACCAAGAAAGCGGATGGCATCATGTAACTGGGCAGTCTCTCCCGAAGAGATGCTTCGATGTACTCGAAACTCTTCTGTTGCTCCCGATTGGGCGTGACGATGGAATGCGAACCAGCAACAGCAGCATGTCTGGAGGATGAGGTAGCTTCGATGACGCCAATAAGAGAAGACCCTCGCTTGCAGACGTAGGCGTATTTTGCGTTTGGAAGCAAGAGGAGAATCTGACTCTCGATTTCACCAATTTCTAACCGTTGGCCATTGATCTTGACTTGAGTGCCAATACGGTCAAGATACTGCAACGTACCATCTGCATTTTGCTGTACAAGATCGCCAGTACGATAAAATCGTCGACCCGGACTGAGACCTAGCTCTTTGACGAAAGCAGGATCTACCAAGAATGAACCAGCCGTCTTGCCAGGGTCATTTAAGTAACCCCTTGCTAGCAACGGACCTTCTATCAGGAGTTCACCTGGTGTAGAAATGGGAACCAATTGTCCGTTGCTGAATGGATTGACAACCCATGTTCTGGCGGCGACTGCCATTCCAATATTCCGAACCTGTGAGCTGTCCAAGAGGTCGTTGCATGTCGAGTAGATGGAACACTCCGTTGGTCCATACACCTCCTTGACGTCGGCGTGTTCTATCCATTGATCAATTGTGTTTGATGTAAAGATCTCACCGCCCACAAGCAGTTTCTTGATAGTTGGGACATCCTTGGGCTGTAGTAGAGAAACCACAGCAGGTGTCAAAAAGGCAAAAGTAACATTTGCTTCCGAGATGAAGGGTCCAAGTCGGTTCATGCGATCATGTTCGGAAGGAATACAGGTGCAACCACCAAAGGAAAGGGGTGCCATGATATCGTAAATAGTAGCATCAAAAGTGAAGGCGGCAAATTGCAACAAACGCTCGCCAGGTTGCAAACCAAATCTTTGACTGTGGAAGTAGATGCTTGTCGCGAGGGCGCTGTGTTCAAGGACAACGCCCTTCGGTGTTCCCGTCGATCCACTTGTAAACACACACCAGGCAGCGTTTCTTGGTCGTACCGATGTGCAGGGCTCGTTGACCGATATCTCTTCCACTACTGATGGAATTGCGTCGAAGAATGAGTGGATGTTGATGAGTTTTGTGTCTGCGCCAAGTACCCCTAGTCGACGCTCTTGTGCTTCATCGACGATAATGAAAGGAGCGGCCGTGTCTTTGAGAATGCTCTCAATACGAGCCAGGGGATGCGATACACCCAGTGGAACAACCGCTCCGCCAGCTCGAAGTATAGCTAGCATAGCAACGACTGCCCACTTCGATTTGTCCATACAAAGACCAATCATCACCTCTGGTCCTACGCCTTCGTTGACCAAATAGCAAGCCAGCTGACGGCTGGCCTTGTCTAGATCTCCGTAAGTCAACTCGCCATCACAGGCAAAGACTGCTTGAGCTGTCGGATGTGTTGCCATCTGTTGTACCACAAGATCATGGAGACAGCTTTCGCGAGGTCCCGCCATATTTGAGTTCCATTTGCAAATTTGATCCGCATCCCCGGCAGGCAGCAGACTCAGCTGCCCAAGTTGACGACTCGAGTTCTCGGATATAGCACGAACAGCTTGTATCAGGCTATCGGCAAGCCTAGACGCTGTTGACTCAGAGAGTAATGTAGTCGAGTATAGTATGTCGAACTCAAGATTGGTTGGTGATGCAACAACGTGGATGTTGATGTCGTACTCTGTTGGATCCTCCGAATCCAAGCCCTCAAAGATGATCTCAGCAGTGCCAGAACTGCTTGGCACTTGCCTCTTGTAAGATAGAATACTGTTGAACAATGGTTGGCCTCTTGAAAGACCAAGTTCGTGCTGGATAGCGGCTAGTGATACCCCTTGGTGCTCAAAAGCCTCGGCAGACTGGCTTTGTAGCTTGCTAGCTACATCGGACACTGTTGCGTTCCAATCCAGCTGCAAGTGACACACTAGCATGTTAATCATCGGTCCAACCAGTTCTTGGACGCCTGGGATTGGTGCATCACGGCCGCTGGAGAGGTTGCCAAAGCTGATATTCTGCGAATTCGACCAGCTCGCTAGTACTACAGCCCAAGCCAGCTGACAGATGCTTGCAATTGACACGCCATGCGTATCCCTGAAGGTGTTCAGCATGGTAAGATCCTCGATTCGTTTGGAGACGGAGAGAAGTTTGCCATGTCCATCACTTTGTGTTGGTTCTTGCGGCGATAGAAGACATGGCTCGGCATTACGGAGTGCTGACTTCCAATATTGAAGGTCATCCTGTTGGTGTCCGCTCTCGAGAAACTGGATGTAGGAACTATAGTTGGATCCACCTGTCGTGAATCCATTCCCGTAGGCGTCGATGAGGTCGCGGATAATAATTGTCATTGATGAGGCATCCACGAGCGCGTGACTGATGTCAAAGCGGCAGTAAATCTCGCCCGAAATTGTTGTCAACGTTGTGAGACGATGGGGAGGGCGACGTCGGTCAGAGAGGTCAAGTTGAGGCTGTGCTGCAAACCACTGGGCCGCATCCTCGTCGAAGACGCCGTCTTCACAGACAACATCTATTTCAGGATCTGAGAGAACAATTTGAACAAACTTCTCCTGATTCGGCAGCGGCTCCATCAATACAGTCCTCAACACAGAATGACGAGCTACCACCTGCTTCCATGCTTTGATAAGTCGATCTATAGCGACTGGACGGTCGTTGTTTGATGATGTGATCCGACAGGTTTGGTAGATAAGATAAGCCCATGGTAGTTGCATCTGCGTAAGGAGGATGCCCTGTTGAATGGGCGAACATGGAAGAATGTCTTGAACCTGACTGGACGAGACGCCCATGGTGGTAAGATATTGGTCCTCAATCAATAACATGTCGCTATCGGAGAGGTGTGCAAGTGGGAAGTCGGTTGCTGTTGCTCTCGGTGTGATTGTGGCCAACTCCTCGACAAGGGTCTTAACAGAGGAGCTATAAGACTGGGCCCATTGTCGTATGGTCGTCTGATGCTTTGTCTTCGGGTTGACACGAATGCTTACAAAAAGTTCGCCTCCCTGCACAGTGACGGAAATGTCAAGCACAGCGGAAATGTTCACGAGACTCCCGACAGGGGATACCGTGGTCGCATCATCACCATTGTCGATGCGGAATAGAGCATCCTCTCGCTCAAGTTGTTGAAATCTTCCAAGATAGTTGAAGACAATTTCAGCTGGACCGTGATCGGCATGTCTTTCTCGACCCTCAGAAGTGAGGAATCGGCTGGCAAAGTACGGCATTCCGCGACCAGGGATGCGCCGGCGTTGGTCTTTGATTTGTCGAAGGACATCGATGGCGTTGTTGTTATTCTCGCTTGGGGGGATATAAATTGGTGAGAGTGTTGTAAACCAACCGACAGTTTCAGTCAAGTTCGTCTCGCCGTCCATGGCCTCACGACCGTGTCCTTCAGTAAAGATGGGTGGTACAGGTCGGTCACTAAAGTGCTCCCTGAAAGAGTGATAGAATGCGGCTAGGAGGATCTCCACTGGCTCTGTTTTGAGGGCGGAATTGGCAGCGTCGGAGAGAAGCATCGAAGTTGTGGCAGGATCGCACTTAGTCTGGATGTTGAGGAGGTTGACAGATGTTTCCTGGCGAGGGACGAGTCCCCAATACTCCCAATTGGCCTTTGGTACAGTTACTGGCAAGGTGTCAATATTGTCGTTCAGGAACTTGCTCAGTGACTGGCGCTGGCGTTCCAACCATGTAGGGAAAGATAGGATATCCATTTTCAATGGCTGATCATGCACCAAAATGGTTTCCAGGTCTTGTAGCAAGATACGCCAAGACATAAGATCGATGACAAGATGATGGGCAACGAAATGTAGGACCTGCCCATCTTGTCCATCTTCCTTTTGCATGTCTCGACGATGGATCAAGTCGGCTGCAAAAACTGGGCCATGCTCGAGATCCAACGAGGCCTGAGAATGTTCGATAATGTTTTGCATAGAATGTGTGTCGCTGGCTGTGTGGTTGCAAAGACGGTAAGATGCAGGAACCTGCTTCTCCACCCATTGGTGCCAACCATGCTGACTGTGACTGAAACGAGCTCGAAGCATGGCATGTTTTGATACAATCGCATCGAGGGCCCGGGCAAGATCTTCAAACTCTACCCGACGTGTAACATGGAGTGACACTCCTTGATTGAAACGATGTTCTCCGTCAGCACGGATTCCATCCGCTGCCATATCCTCGAAATACATTTGTTGGATCGGCGAAAGTTGAAACTTGCCTTCCGGTATCTTTGTCATCGAAGTTGCATCCTCGGTCGTTTGTGTCTGAGTTGCGAGCTCTCGGATAGTCTGGTAATCTAGAACCTTGCGCACGGTGACTAGAATACCGTGAGCTCGACAAGCAGAGACTACCTGCATTGCCGTAATGGAGTCTCCACCAAGACTGAAGAACTTGGTCGTTGTGTATGTGATTTTGTGGAGCGGAACGTCAAGCACTTCGCTCCAGATCTGCCGCAGCTGCCTTTCGACCGCTGTCGTTGACCCCTCGTCAATATCCTCAGTCTTCTCGGATGTAAGGGCTGTGACCTCGTCCTCTGTCAAGGACTGGACCCATCGCGAGATGGCAAGCCGATCGGTCTTCCCCGACATATTCACCGGCACAGCTGCCAATGGAATCCAAACGCTCGGGATCATGTAGTAGACGAGCTTTTCTGACAGGATACGTCGGATCTCATGGAACTGTATGTTGGCATAGCCCTCGTGCTGTTGTGAGATTTGTTGGATGGCTGTGCTTTGAGCACCTGTTGAGGTTTCATTCAGTACAACAGTGGCGACAAGACGATTGGCGAGAGATCCTTGGCGTGGATAAAGGACAACTGCATCTCGAACGGCGGGGTGCTTCTCAATTTGGCTCTCAATCTCTCCAATTTCTACACGTTGACCACGGATCTTGATCTGTGTATCGATGCGGCCAAGGTAGGTAAGAGAGCCGTCTTGGTTCTGCTGTACTAGATCGCCGGTGCGATACAGGCGGCGACTGGAAAGACCCAGGTCTTTGAGGAAACCAGCATCGGTAATAAAGGCGGCTGCTGTTTTGGCAGGGTCATTCAAGTATCCACGTGCCAGCAGCGGCCCGTCAATAAGTAATTCTCCTGGACTGCCAAAAGCAGCGAGTTCAGTACTGGCAGGTTTCACAACCCAGAGACCACCCGCAATGGCGGTTCCAATGTTCAAGGCCGACGAACTATCCTGAATGTCCCTGCATGTCGAAGCGATTGAGCATTCGGATGGTCCATATCCATTGATGACTGTGGCCTGTTGTAACCACTGATCCACAACGTTTGCCTGAACAGCTTCACCAACCAGTACTATTGTTCTTACTGTCGGGGTCTCCTGAGGTCGGATGAGCGCAGCTACGGTCGACGTCAGAGTTGCCATAGTAATTCGATTCTCCGCGACAAAGGATGTGAGTCGCTCCACACGATCCTGTTCAGATGGGATACAAATACAAGCTCCAAATGCAAGCGTCGTCATTATCTCTTGGATAGCAGCATCGAAGGTGTACGCCGCGAATTGGAGTATCCGATCGTCGGCCTGTAAACCATACGCCGTTCCGTGACCAAGGATGCTTGTTGCTAGTGCTCCATGTTCGAGAACAACTCCCTTCGGCGTTCCGGTCGAACCTGATGTGTAGATAATCCAAGCTGCGTTATCAGGTCTTGCAAACACACGAGGCTCAGTGTCTTGTGCTGGATCCGCTGTTCTGTCAAAGAATGACTCGACGATAAGAAGCTTTGTATGCGCCCGCAGCCCTTTCAGCTGTTGCTCCTGAGGTTGGTCGGTCAGTACAAGAGGTGCAGCTGTATCAGTGACAATAGTTTCAATACGGCTCAGCGGTTGGCGTGTTCCAAGAGGAACCACAACACCACCTGCTCTGAGGACCGCCAGCATTGCAACCACTGCCCACTTCGACTTGCTCATGCATACGCCAACCATCACTTCTGGACTGATGCCTATGTAAATCAAGTGGAGGGCCAGCTGACGACTCAAATCGTCTAGCTGTCTGTAAGTCAAGTCGCCATCCCAGGCAGTGATGGCTGTCGCCGCTGGTTGAGCGGTCATTTGATCCATCACTAAATCATGGATGCAACGGTCGACTCGTGATGGAATAGAAGAATTCCACTTGCATATCTGGGCCATTTGCTCTGGTGAAAGAAGTTGAAGGCGAGCAAGTGGCAGCTCCTTGTCTGCATTTTGCGCGAGCTGTTGAACGACATGGCTGAACTGATCGAGTAACTGCTCTGCATTATTCGCTGCAATGACTGCCTCGTCAAAGCGCAATTCGACTTCAACATCCCTTGAGTCTTGTCCAACGGTACACTCAATTGTTAGTGCTTGAGCGTGGAAGGCATCCATGGAGCTAGCTTCACGCTCGATTTCCAGGTGAGAATTCGCAACTGTAGATTCGCTTTCTGCAGCAGGCTGGACTACGAAGATATGGCCGGGATCAAAATCAGGTCCAAGACTGGAAACCATACGCCTGATGTTCTGGAGGCCAGTATGCTCATGCGGGATCATCTCGGTGGCTTGATCTTGTATGTTGGCGAGGAAATCGCGCACTGATTGGCCTGATGAGGTAGAAACATGGAAAGGAACAGTGGTAATTGTGGGCGCCACGAGATCCAGGAGGTCCTTCACGGGGGCTGTACGGCCGGAGAGCACGACGTTGATGACTGCTTGGTCGGCACCTGTGTTGGAGGCGACCAGGAGTGCCCAAGCAGCGCGCAGCACAAAGAATGTTGTCGATCCCGCTATGGTCGGGATTCGAAGACGCCTGTGCGATGTACTTCGGGGATTGATGATGTGTTGTTGAGATGGCAACTCGGGGTAACGAGTCCAGTTCGCTCCCTCAAGGTGCTTTTGCCAGAACATTGCGGTCTGGTCCTTATCTTTCTGGTTCAAGTAACCAATGAAGCGGGAGACTGGAACTGACACTGAATTTGAGAGTCCGCTACCGCTCAGCAGCTCTTCAAGCATCTTCATCGTCTTAGCCATGCTCCAACCGTCGTAGATGCTATGATGAACTGTCCATGCGAAGTGCCGATGGCTTCCATCCTCGAGAATTGCTGTACGGCTCAGAGCACCACCGTATGTCATAGGAGTAGCTCGATCGGTACTGAGATAGTCCTCTAGCGAAATTCCGGCTTGCCAACTTGGCGTTTCCCGTAGCACAACCTGTAGCGCAGTTGCTTGGACAGATGGGATGACACGAGTTCGCAAGATGGGAAGAACTTCAGTAAGTCGTGCCCACGCGGCCTTCAACTGTTGCGTAGAGATATCTGCTTGCAGCTTGAAGACGCGTTGAACAACGTAAGCTTCGGGACGTTGTGCCGTGATAGTCATCAAACCAGCTTGTAATGGACTGCAAGGATATATATCCTCGATCTTCTCAACGGACACACCGCATTGTACTGCAACATCTGCCAAAAGTCGCGATTTTTCCGTGGCACCTGTCTGAAGCTCCGGCCAAAGGCTGAACGGCTCCGGATCTTCTTCACTCACAGAGCCAGATCCTTGCCCGCTTTTCTCTTCCATGGCTTTTGCTAGATCCACGAGTCGAGGCCATCGGAATATATCAGCAACAGAAAGAGGAATATCCTGGGCATGAGCTGCTGCCGTCAACTTCATAGCTGCAACAGAGTCTCCGCCAAGTCGGAAGAACGAGTCATTGATGCCAATTGCTTCGGGCCTAAGCGTCAGTGCTGAGGTATACAGAGTCTGCAGCTTTTCCTCCATAGGAGTAGTCGGCATTTGTTTGCTGTTGGCAAGGCCAGAGAAGCTGCTTAGCACTTCACGAGGAAGCGAGACCAGGTGATCCCGGACTGCGCGTCGGTCGAGTTTGCCAGATGCGTTAACAGGAAGCCTCGATGACAGTAGATATACCGTAGGGACCATGTAAGCTGGTAGAACCAGGCCAAGTTCGGTGTCAAGTCTGTCCAGTGCTTCGCGCGTCTTCTGAGTGATCTGTGACGGTGTGTAAAGCCCCAATCTTGTTTCAGAAGTAGAAGCTCCAGTCTCGGAAATATCAGCCTCAATAACAGCCACTAGCAACGGTGATACGTCATGGTCCTCGGCTTCTGGTTGTATTACATCAACGATGGCCTCGCGTGCATTTGGCAGTAGATCCATGATGTGGCTTTCGATCTCGCCAATCTCCACACGTTGACCACGGATCTTGACTTGTGTGTCTCTGCGGCCCAAGTAGACCAGCGAGCCGTCCATATTCTGTTGCACTAAGTCGCCTGTCCGGTACATGCGGCGATTCGGATTGATGCCGAGCTGTTGAACAAACGCGGGATCCGTGATGAAAGAATTTGCCGTCTTAACGGGGTCGTTGAGATATCCCCTGGCTAGTAATGGTCCTTCGATGATCAACTCCCCAATGGCCCCAATGGAAACGAGTTGCTCAAAATTGGAAGGATTGACAACCCAAGTTTTGGCGGTAATTCCCCGTCCTATGGTCGAAGCCTCCGAGCTATGCTGGACCTTGTGGCACGTCGAATGGATACAGCATTCTGAAGGGCCGTAGCCATTGATGACGGTGGCGTAATCTATCCATTGATCGACAACCTATGGGGGAGATTAGACGATGCATTAAAGAGCGAAGTAATTAGATTACTAACCTTTGCTGGGAGAGCTTCGCCTCCTAAGATCAATGTTCGGAGTGAAGGGACATCTTGTGGTTGGATCAATGTAGCTACAGTCGGCGTCAGGATAGCCAGAGTGACCTTCGCTTCCGATATATAAGGCACCAGCCGGTTCATTCGATCATGTTCAGACGGGATGCAGAGACACGCGCCAAAAGACAATGTTGCGATGATGTCTTGAATGGCAACATCGAAAGTATACGCCGCAAACTGCAGCACTCGATCACGAGCCTTGATGTTCATGCCAAACTCGGTTCCATGGGCGATAATGCTTGTTGCGAGGGCACCGTGCTCGAGGACAATGCCCTTGGGAACGCCAGTTGAACCTGATGTGAATATGACATAAGCACTGTGGTGAGGTTTTACAGATGGCAGTGGTTTGGCGGACAAGCTGTGCATATTTGTCCATGGAGTTGGGGCCGTATCGAAGAAAGAGTCGACGGCTAAGAGAGATACGCGTTCAGATATCGGAGCCAACCGATGTTCTTGACTCCGGTCAACTAGGATGAGTGGAGAGGATGTATCCTCCAGGATTCCTTCAATTCGTAAAAGGGGTTGCTGGATTCCTAGTGGAACGACGACGCCACCTGCGCGAAGGATAGCTAGTACAGCTACCACAGCCCATTTGGACTTGTCCATACAGAGGCCGACCATCACTTCTGGGCCTATCCCTTGATTGACAAGATGGTAGGCTAAGTATTGGCTGGCATCGTTCAGCTCGCTGTATGTCATTTCACCATCCCATGAAGAGATAGCTGGCGCCGTGGGATGGGTGCTCATCGTCTCAAGTATCAGATCGTGAATGCAGCGCTCGAGACGTGGCGGTACGACCGAATTCCATTCGCGGAGCTGGGCACAGTCCTCATCTGTGAGTAATTGAAGCTCCGAAAGTGGCTTGTCTGTCTCTGCGTTTTGCGCCAACTGCTGAACTATATGCACAAACTGGGCAATCAAGTGTTGCGCCATGTCAAACGCAAGAACAGCACGATCGTAACGTACTTCGATCGTCACATCACCTGGGTTCTGACCGCCTATCGTGCATTCAACTGTCAATGCGTAGGCATCGAATGCGTCCAACGAGGTAGCGTCGCGCTCAACGTCCATTTTGAACATGGGTAAGACTGCGGACTCGCTCTCTCCGGCAGGTTGAACAACAAATGTATGACCCGGATCAAACTCTGATCCTAGACTAGGAACAATGGCCCTGATGTTCTGTAGACCAGTGTGTTCGTACGGGATCATTTCTGTAGCCCGATGGTGAATTGTCTCGAGGAAGCCACGTACAGACTGTTCTCTGGAAGCAGATACGTAAAATGGAACGGTAGTGACAAGTGGACTAATAACGTCCATCACGCCATCTATAGGTGCCATGCGGCCCGAGAGGACAACATTGATAGCTGCGTCGTTGGCACCTGTGTTTGTAGCAACCAGTAAGGCCCAGGCAGCTCGAAGAAGTGTAGACATTGTTGCAGGGCCGCCTGCCTCAAGGCTGACCTGTATTTGGCTCTGCAGCGTATCGCGCGGCTTGGCCTGGTATTGTGGTGACGTTACGGCTGGATAGCGAACCCAGTTTGCGCCTTCGAAATGTTTGTTCCAGAAACCTGCGATTTGGTCCTTGTCTTGTCGGACAAGATAGTTGATAAAACGTGAAACCGGTGCCGGGGAGAATGTCGATTGTCCACTCAATAGTTGTGTGAGCATTTCCATCGTCCTTACAACACTCCAACCATCATATACACTGTGGTGTACTGTCCATATAAAATAACGACCAGCAGCATCGTCAACAATCGCCGTACGACTGAGCGCCCGGCCATAAGTAATGGGAGTGGCCCGGTCCGTGGCCAAGTAATCCTCCAGTGATTTGGACTCTTGCCAGACTGGGGCTTCTTGTATCACGACCTGCAGCGCGTCGGCCTGTGCCGAGGCCGAAGGTATAATTCGAGTACGCAAAATAGAGAGCTTATCAGTCAGACGTGCCCATGCAGCCTTGAGCTGATCAGTGGACAGATCGTCATGTAGCTTGAAGACCCGTTGGATAACGTAGGCCTCGGGGCGTTGTGCGGTAATCGCCATCAGGCCGGCTTGCATTGGGCTGCATGGATAAACATCCTCAACTCGATCAGCAGATACATCACATTGAGTAGCGATATCATCCAATAGTCGTGTTTGTCTTGTCCTGTCCTTGTGGGCGTCGATCTGGGTTTCGGTCTGAATCTCCGTCAGGTCCGGCCACAGGCTGTAAGGGGCTGGATCTTTGTCGAGTGGTTCAATGTCATGACTGTATTTCTCTTCAATGACCCTTGATAGATCTGCCAGACGGGGCCAACGGAAGATATCGGCTACAGAAATAGAAACGTTCTGAGCACGAGCGACAGCAGTCAGCTTCATGGCCGCGACCGAGTCTCCGCCGAGTTTAAAGAAAGAGTCATTAATTCCCACAGCTTCGGGAACAAGTTCCAATGCCGTGGAATAAAGAGTCTGTAGTTTCCGCTCCAGATCAGTAGTTGGTGCTGCTTTGATCGAATCTCTGGAGCCCGATAACCTGACGATTGTGTCGCGGGATATTGACTGCAGTTTTTGCCGGACGACACGACGATCAAGTTTGCCTGAAGCGTTGATCGGAAGCTTGGACACTAGCAGGAATGCTGCAGGCACCATGTAAGGAGGGAGGACGCTACCGAGGTTGTCGTCTAGTTTTCCAAGCGCCTCGAGTGCCGGGTCTGGAAGTTGCGCAGTGTCATAAAGACTGAACACTTCGCCGTCGAGGGAAGGTCTAGCATCAGAATGCTCGATGACAGCTACCAGCATAAGTGGTCCGTCGTGAACTTCTCCTTCTGGGCGTACCAAGTCGACAACGGCCTCACGTGCTTCTGGAAGTAATCGGACAATCTGACTCTCAATCTCAGCGACCTCTACTCTCTGGCCTCGAATCTTGATCTGGGTATCAATACGGCCCAGATAAGTAAGTGTAGCATCCTCATTTTGTCGTACCAAGTCACCAGTGCGATATAAACGCCGACCTGGGGTAAGTCCGAGCTCTTGCATAAACGCAGGATCTATCACAAAGGATGTCGAGGTCTTGTCAGGATCATTCAAATACTCCTTCGCCAGCAAGGGGCTTTCGATAAGCAACTCTCCTGGTGCTCCACGAACTACCAACTGTCCGGTGTTATCCGGGTTGGTGACCCAGAATGCGCCGGAGAGCGGTTTGCCAATGTTCAGAGCGTCCGCGCCACTTTGAACAATGTTGCAACTTGCCCAGATGGAGCTTTCGGAGGGACCGTAGGCGTTTATTACAGTTGCCTGTTGTCTCCATTGATCAACCACCTTTGATTGAACAGCTTCACCAGTCAGGATCAGTGTTCGTATTGTAGGAATGTCCTCCTGAATAAGTGCTGCCACGGTCGATGTTAGAGTTGCTATGGTGATACCCGCATTGTTCAAGAAGGATGGAAGTCGTTCCATGCGGTCCTGCTCCGAAGGGACGCAGACGCAAGCACCGAAAGAGAGTGCAGTCATGATCTCTGCAATAGAAACATCAAAAGTGTAAGCTGCAAATTGCGACAGTCGGTCAAATGGCTGGACGCCAATCGCTGGGCCATGGGCAAGTATACTTGTTGCGAGGGCGTTGTGTTGGAGGACGACACCCTTGGGAACTCCTGAGCTTCCGGAAGTGTAGATAATCCAAGCCGGATCTTCAGGTCGTGCTGTGGACTTTCCAGGTTGGAGAGACACTGGTGGAGATGTTCGGAAAAAGGACTCAACGGAAAGCAGCTGCGTATGGGGTGTCATGGCTGCTAGCCGCTTCTCGTGGATGTCATCGACAAGAATGATTGGGGCAGCCGTATCCTGGATGATGCTTCTGATCCGGCTGACTGGGTGTTTGACGCCAAGAGGAACAACAGCACCTCCGGCGAACAGTACTCCAAGCATAGCGACGATTGCCCATTTCGACTTGTCCAAACATAAGCCGACCATTGTCTCGGGACCTACTCCTTGCTCAACCAAGTAGGAAGCCAGTCTGCGGCTGGTCTCACCTAACTGATTATACGTCATATCTCCATCCCACGAGCTAACAGCCAGTGCTTCAGGCAGAGTGGTGATTTGATCCGAGACCAATTCGTGCACGCAACGTTGGACAGGCAGGGGCACATCCGAGTTCCATTCTTGTAGCTGCAATTTGTCTCCAGCGGGCAGCAGACTACTTGTAAGCTGCCGCAGTGGTCGATCAACGTTCTGGGACACAATACGGACAGCTTGCACTAGACTCTCGGCGAGCCTTGTGGCTGCTTCTTCGGAGAGAACTGCAGTCGAGTATTGAAGATTGAACTCGAGACTTGTTGAAGAGGCATCGATGTTGACATGAACATCATACTCTGTTGGATCCACCGAGACGACAGCCTCAAGTCTGATTGCTGCTGGCTTAGAGTCAGGTGAAGTGGAGGCTTGTCGTCTGTACGAAATCGTGCTGTTAAATAGCGGCTGATCTTTTGAAAGGCCTAGCTCGTGTTGGATAGATGCCAGCGATGCTCTTTGGTGCTCGAAAGCTTCGGTAGATTGGTTTTGTAGCTTACGAGCCATGTCGCCAATTGTTGTTGCTGCATTCCAGTCTAAGCACAAGTGGCAGACAAGCATGTTGATCATGGGCCCAACTAGCTCTTGAACACCAGGAATGGGAACATCGCGACCACTCGACAGGTTGCCAAAGCTGATGTTACGTGATCCCGTCCAGTTTGCCAGGACCAAAGCCCAAGACAGTTGACAGATGCTGGCAATAGAGACTTTGTATCTATCACGGAATTGGTGGACCATCGTCATGTCATCAAGCCGATCGACAATATGGCCAAGTTGTGCCTGGCTAGCCGCATGCACCGGTTGTTGTGGGGATAAGAGGCAGGGCTCGGCATCAGCCAGCAATGATTTCCAATATTGGAGATCATTGTGTTGCTGTCTGCCCTCAAGGAAAGCGACGTAGGCACTATAGTTAGAGCCGCCACTGGATCCTAGCTCACCCTCGTATCCGGCGATGAGGTCACGCAAGATCAGTGTCACTGACGAGGCGTCTACCAGAGCGTGGCTGACATCGAAACGGCAGTAGACATTGGCTGTGTTTGTCTTCAGGATTATCAGGCGGTGAGGAGGCCGGCCCAATTTCGTAATGTCAATCGTTGGTTGCGAAGCGAGCCACTCGACCGCGCTCTCATCTGTGATATCCTCTCCATCCACGATCTGAACGTCGATATGTGGCTCTCTCAAGACGATCTGAAGAAACTTCTCCTGAGCAGGTAGCGGTTCTAGCAGAACGGACCTAAGAATCGAGTGTCGCGCCACAACTTGATGCCAAGCTGCAGTGAGACGTTGGATGTTGACAGGGTGCGCATGGTCGGTTGGCAGGATGCGGCAAGTTTGATGGATGCAGTAGGTCGAGGGTGATTGGAGTTGAGTAAGCAGAATGCCTTGCTGTATCGCTGAACACGGGAGGATATCTTCGACTTCCTTGGTAGATGAGAGTCCCATCTCTGTCTTCAGATACTGCCCTTCGATCAATTCCCAATCACTGTCGGATAGTCGGGCAAGGGGAAAATCAGTGGCTGTAAGTGTAGGTGTTGTCATGGCGAGCTCCTCAACCAGCGTCTTCACTGTATCTCCATATGCTTTCACCCATCGCTTGATGGCGGACTGGTGTCGTGATTCACGGCTGAAGCGGACTTTGATGGATAATTCTCCTGCCTCAACTGCAACAGAAACGTCGAGTACTGAAAAGAGCTTGACTAGAGGGCCGAACTGCGAGGATGCGCTCGTATCATCATCCTCGATATGGAAGAGCGCGTCTTCTCGTTCGAGTTGTTGGAAACGTCCCAGGTAATTGAAGATTATCTCGGCCGGACCGTGACTTGCAAACTTTTCTCGTCCGCGACTAGTCAGGTACCGGCTGCCAAAGTAGGGCAAGCCTCTGCCAGGAAGACGACGGCGCTGGTCCTTGACGTGCCTGAGTAATTCAACAGTGTTTTTGGCAGCTCCTCGCGGGACGTGAACTGGAGTGATCGTAGTAAACCAACTGACCGTGTCGGAAAGGTCAATATCTTCCTCCTCGGTTTCGCGACCGTGTCCTTCAGTAAAGACGGCAGGCATAGGACGGTCTGTGAAGACATCTTGGAAAGACATGAGCAGGGCAGCAAGCAGGATGTCAACGGGCTCGGTCCTGAGAGCAGTGTTGGCATTGCCTGATAATAGTGAAGTCGTGGCAGAGTCACACTTAATCTCAATAGTAGAGAGGCTAGCGTAGATGTCTTTGCCGGGAACAAGACCCCAGTAGTCCCAATTTGCATTCGGTACTACTACCGGCAAGGTTTCTTCCAGTGATTTATCTGCTCCCTCTTCTGTCTCGTTGACGAGCCTATTCAACGAGGTTCGTTGACGCTCAAGCCACACCGGGAAAGAGAGACTTGTTGGGTTCGGGAGCTTGTGATGAAGCAAGAGTTCTTCCAGATCTCGTATCAAGATGCGCCATGAAACCAGATCAACAACAAGATGATGAGCAACTAGGTGCAAGACCTGTCTTCCCTGTCTGTCTTGTCTTTCAATGAAGTCGACTGCAAAGACTGGGCCATGCTCTAGATCGAGGGCGGCTTGTGATTTCTCGATAATATGCTGCATGAACTCGACGTCCACCACCGTATGGTCCTGGAGGCGGTAGCTCCCAGCAATATCCTTTTCTATCCACTGCTGCCAAGCATTGTCCTGACTGTAGCGGAAGCGGGCTCGAAGCATGGCGTGCTTGGAGACGAGAGCATTCATAGCCCAGGTCAGGTCTGCTTTCTCGACCCGTTGTGTAGTATACAGTGAAACCGCCTGGTTGAAGCGGTAGTCCATATCGGCACGAAGACCATCTCCTGCGATTTCGTCAAAGAACATCTGCTGAATTGGTGATAGCCCGAAGACCCCGTCTGGAATTCTGGCTATATGAGCTGCATCCTCTTGGCCCGTGAGGGAGTTGGCTGCCAACTCAGGGATTGTCTGGCAGTCTAGAACCTTACGGACGGTCACGAGTATGCCGCGAGCCCGACAAGCAGACACCACCTGCATAGCCGTAATCGAGTCACCGCCAAGACTGAAGAAGTTGGTTGAGTATGTCACGCGAGAGATCGGTACGTCTAGAACCTCGCTCCATATCTGTCGCAGTTCTCTTTCGATCATTGTGGCAGTTGTTTCGTCAACATCCTCCCCTTCAATATCTCCCGCGCCAGTCAACACCGCAGTCTCCTCTGGAGACAAAGACTCAGCCCACCGCAACAAGCCGAGACGATCGGTCTTGCCTGATGTGTTGATAGGGATGGCCAATAAGCAAATCCAGACACTCGGCACCATATAATGCATTACCAGCTGCGATAGATTCTGCTGTACGTCTTTCAACCAGATATCAGCGCTTTCATTTTGCTCTTCGGGAACGCGCTGGATGTTGGCATTGGATTGCGGCTGGCTCTGATCATGACTGGCTACCAATGTATCAGACGAGACGATGAAGGCAATGAGTCGCCCAGCCAGAGCACCTTGGTTCATGTATAGGACCACTGCGTCATGCATCCCTGCCTGTTGACGCAGATGATACTCTATCTCCCCGATCTCGACACGTTGACCGCGAATCTTTACCTGCGTATCCCGACGTCCAAGGTAAGTGATTGTCCCATCTTGATTCTGCTGGACCAGATCGCCAGTACGGTACATGCGCCTAGAGCCGATGTCGAGGCCAAGATTCTCCAGAAACTCTGGGTTTGTGATGAATGATTCCGCGGTCTTGATAGGGTCGTTCAAGTATCCGCGTGCTAATAACGGGGATTCGATGAGAAGTTCACCTATAGGAACTAGTTGTCCAACACTATCTGGGTTCACTACCCAAAAGGCGCCGGCAAGTGGTTTTCCTATGTTAGTAGCATCCAGACTGTTCTTAATTACCTTACCCGTGGTCCAGATAGAGCTTTCAGCAGGGCCGTATGCATTGATGACTGTAGCTCGATGGATCCATTGATCAACAACCTTAGACTGAACAGCTTCACCTGTCAAGACCAACGTCCGGATTGTTGGTGTTTTGTCCGGTTGAATGAGTGCTGCGACAGTCGACGTCAACGTAGCGATAGTCACCTCTGATTCTGATAGGAAGTGGGTGAGACGATTTGTACGATCGTCTTCAGAGGGAACACAAACGCATGCACCAAAGGTAAGCGTCGTCATGATCTCTGCAATAGACACATCAAAGGTATACGCTGCAAACTGCGACACTCTGTCTTGAGTCTGGATACCGATTGCAGGACCGTGAGCAAGTATGCTTGTTGCCACAGATCCATGCTCAAGTACAACGCCCTTGGGCTTGCCGGTCGAGCCAGATGTGAAAATGATCCAAGCCGCGTGGTCAGGCCGTGTATGATATGGCTCAGTGGAGGGTAGCACCTCCGGAATCGGAGGGGCGGTATCGAAGAAAGAGTCAACCGTGAACAGATGCGTGTCATCTAGATCTGCCAGCCGTTGCTCGTGGTGGCGGTCAACCAATACAAGAGGTGTGCCCGTTTCTCTTGTGATTGTCTGAATGCGGGATAAAGGTTCTTGAGCGCCGAGAGGCACCAGAGTACCGCCAGCGCGTAGCACGGCGATCATGGCGACTATTGCCCATTTCGATTTATTCATACACAGACCAACTATCACCTCTGGGCCTATGCCTCGCTCAGCGACCAGGTGATGAGCCAGCTGATAGCTAGTGTGGTTCAGCTCGGCATATGTGAAATCGCCATCCCATGCACTGATGGCCAATGCCTCTGGCTGGCTGACCATCTTGTCAAGCACAAGTTCGTGGACGCAACGTTCGACGCGTGGCGGGATGACTGAATTCCACTCATGTAACTTCGCCTCTTCAGCAGGCGATACCAATCTCAGCTGTCCAAGAGTTCTGTCTCCATCATCACATACGGCAATTGCGGCCCGTACTAGACTATCGACGAGTTTCGTTGTTGCCGCCTCAGAGAATGCTGCTGTAGAATATTGCATGTTGATAGCGATGCTGGTTGAGGATGCTTCAATGTTGATGTGAATATCGTATTCCGTCGGGTCCTCCCAGGCCAGGCCTTCAAGTGTGATGTCTGATGCTCTTCCGGAGCTTGTCGACGCTTGTCGCTTGTATGACAAGGTGCTGTTGAAAAGCGGTTGGTTTCTTGCGAGGCCAAGTCCGTGCTGAATTGCTGCTAAAGATGTCCGCTGATGTTCAAATGCCTCGGTGGATCGACTCTGCAGCTTACGAGCTACCTCGGAGATTCTTGAGTCCCAGTTCAGGTCTAGATGAGAGACAAGCATGTTGATCATTGGCCCTACCAGCTCTTGTACGCCTGCAATAGGGACATCGCGGCCACTGGACAAGTTACCGAAGCTGACATTTCGTGAACCAGTTTGCATCGCGAGGACCAAGGCCCACGATAATTGAAATATGCTGGCCACAGAAACACCATACTTGTCTCGGAACTGGTGAAGTTTTCCAATCTCATCAATCCGGGTAGACACCTTCTTGATTATGGCTTGTTCTTTAGTGTCGTGGATCGGGTTTTTTGGAGGCAGAATACACGGCTCAGCATCTTGGAGCAGCGATGTCCAGTACTGAAGATCATCTTGCGAGTCTCTCCCTTGAAGGAAGGCAACATAGGTGCTGTATTTAGAGCCACCGACGGGAGACTGCAGCTTCTCGCCATCATATGCGCTCATAAGATCTCGCATAATTAATGCCACCGAGGAGGCGTCGACCAGAGCATGGCTGATGTCGAAGCGGCAATAAACTTCTCCGGAAACTGTTGTCAGCACGGTGAGAAGATGGGGAGGGCGGCTGAGAATTGAGACGTCTAATGACGGTCGTGAAGCAAGCCACTCGGCAGCAGTTACTCCATCTGCAATGTCGTCTTTCCTGAGAATACCAATCTCAGGGTGTCTCAATACGATCTGGATGAAGTTTTCCTGGCCCTGCAGTGGTTCCAAGAGTACAGTCCGAAGGATGGAATGCCGTGATACAACCTCTCTCCAAGCTGCAATGAGCCGATCCACGCTGACAGGCGCAGCACCGGATGGCATGACACGACATGTCTGGTAAATGCAATAGGTTGACGGCGACTGCAGTTGGGTTAACAGGATACCTTGCTGGATTGGCGAGCAGGGCAGGATATCTTCAATCTCGGCAGAGGAAGTGAGACCTATCGTAGGCAGATACTGCCCTTCAATGGTTGTCATGTCGCTGTCAGAAAGATGAGCAAGTGGAAAGTCAGTTGCTGTTGCAACTGGTTCCGCTGTATTCAGCTCCTCGACTAAACTCTTGACGGTTTGGCTGTAGACCCCGACCCATTTTCGGATAGCTGCTTGAGATCGCGATTGATTGCTGTAGTGAACAGTGATGCATAATTCGCCTGCTTCTATCGTGATGGCAACATCGAGCGCGGCAAAAAGCTTCACTAGACTGCCACCTCGCGATGTGGTGCTTGAATCGTTGTCTCTATCGAAATGAAACAAGGCATCATCCCGTTCGAGCTGCTGGAAACGTCCTGTGTAATTGAACATGATCTCCGCCGGGCCATGGCCTGCGAATTGCTCCTTGCCCTGAGCAGTCAGGAAACGACTACCGAAATAAGGCACTCCACGGCCAGGAATGCGTCGGCGCTGATCTTTGACCTGCCTGAGAACGTCAATCACGCTGCTACTGCTAGATTCTCCTAATGACACATAAATTGGGCTCATTGTTGTGAACCAACCTATGGTCTCTGACAAATCTGTTCCGTCATCTGGAGCCTCACGGCCATGTCCTTCAGTAAAGACAGCCGGGACAGATCGATCGGTAAAGACTTGTTGGAAGGACAGAAGTAGACCGGCTAGCAATATTTCAACGGGCTCTGTTTTGAGGGGAGCATTCGCGCCACCAGTGAGTAATGAGGTAGTCTCGATATCACACCTTGCCTGAGCACTGGAACGGCTACCGAAAATCTCCTGGCCAGGAGTAAGTCCCCAATAGTCCCAATTCGTCTTTGGTACGGTCATTGGCAATGTATCAAGCACATTCGTGACCTTGCTCAGGGATTCTTTCTGTCTTTCTAGCCATGTCGGGAATGACAAACTGCTTGGATTTGGGAGTTTTTGATTGACGATCACCTCCTCTAGGTCTCGCAACAGAATACGCCAAGACACGAGGTCGATAACAAGGTGGTGGGCGACCAAGTGAAGGACCTGCCTATCCCCTCTTTCGACAAGGTCAGCTGCGAAAACCGGGCCATGCTCAATGTCGAGAGCCGACTGGGAATGGGCAACAATCTCCGACATTTCTGCATCGCCAACTGTATGTGTACACAGACGATAAGAACCGGTTACCTCCCTCTCTATCCGCTGCTGCCAGCCCTGGTCTTGGCTATATTGGAACCGGGCTCGGAGCATAGCATGTTTCGCAACAACCATGTCCAATGCTCGGGTCAACTCTGCCAAGGTGATTTGGCGTGTAATGTGGAGCAAGACTCCTTGATTGAAGCAATGCTCATTGTCAGCACGAAGTCCATCAGCCGCTATACTTTCAAAGTACATCTGTTGGATAGGCGACAGCGCAAAGGCGCCTCGTGGTATAGCTGCGTGATCTGAATCTTGGGTCGCCTGCGCCTCGGCTGCTAGTTCAGGGATTGTCTGACAGTCAAGAACTTTGCGTACGGTTATGAGAATCCCACGCGAGCGGCTGGCTGAGACTACCTGCATCGCTGTGATTGAGTCACCGCCGAGACTAAAGAAGCTGCTTGAATATGTTACGCTACGCAGCGGAACATCTAAGACTTCGCTCCAAATTTGTCGTAGCTGACGCTCAACAGCTGTAGCCGACGTGTCGTCCACATCATCAGCATCACCACTGTTGCTTAGAGCTGCGATCTCATCAGATGACAAGGATTGTATCCAATCAGTTAATGCACGTCGATCTGTTTTTCCGGACTGATTCATAGGCATAGCTGACAAAGGGAGCCATATACTGGGTACCATGTAGTGCATCACCTGCCGCGACAAGCCGTGTTGCACTTCACGCAATCGGAGTCTAGCATTTTGCATCTGGTCCTCCGGAACACATTGAACGGCCGAGGTCTGAGGGCGGTCGACTGATGAGGATTCGCCCAGGTTGACGGCAGCGACGAGACGGTCAGCAAGGGGTCCTTGTCGCATATAGAGAACGACTGCATCGTGGACGCCTGCCTGCTTTCCTATGTGATACTCAATCTCACCAATCTCCACGCGCTGGCCACGGATCTTGATTTGTGAGTCAATGCGGCCCAGGTATGTTAATGTTCCATCTGTGTTCTGCTGGACCAGGTCTCCCGTCCGGTACATCCTATGCTGACCATGGCCAAGTCCAAGTTCCCGAACAAACGCAGGGTTCGTCACGAAAGCCTGCGCCGTCTTGACAGGATCGTTGAGATAACCTCTTGCAAGCAGAGGACCTTCAAGAAGAAGCTCTCCTTGACCTCCCAACGGCACAAGTTGTCCGATGTTGGTCGGGTTGACAACCCAAGTCGCACCAGCAATAGCCGTTCCGATATTCAACGAAGCAGAACTATCCGTGACTGGTCTACAGGTTGAATGAATACAACACTCCGATGGCCCATAAGCGTTGATGACGGTCGCGTGCTCTATCCATTGATCAACAACCTTTGCTTGCACAGCTTCGCCCATTAGGATTATCGTCCGCACTGTGGGAGTCTCCTGCGGCCGAACTAATGCAGCCACTGTTGATGTCAAGGTTGCGATAGTGACCTTGGACTCTGCGAGGTAGTTTGACAATCGGTCCATACGGTCGCTTTCGGAAGGAATACAGGTCGTCGCGCCAAAAGCAAGAGCCGTTATAATTTCTTGAATAGCAGCGTCAAAGGTGAAGGCTGCAAACTGAAGAAGACGATCGTAAGGTTGGATATCGAGTCTGCGACCATGGTAGAGAATACTGGTAGCAAGGGAGCCGTGCTCGAGGACAACACCCTTGGGTTTTCCTGTACTACCCGAAGTAAATATCATCCAAGCCACGTTATCCGGCCCTACAGAGGTGTAGGGTCCGGAAGACGGTATTGCGGTCGAAGGCGCCTCGTCGAAGAAAGAGTCAACGGCGACTAACTCTGTGTAGGAACCCAGCTCTGCTAATCGCTCCTCATGGACACGATCAACGAGTATGAGTGGCGAAGCCGCGTCCTTGACGATACCGTCGATACGTGCCAGTGGATGGGATACTCCGAGAGGCACCAAACCACCACCTGCAAGAAGAGTGGCTACCATAGCGACAACACCCAGCTTTGACTTCTCCATGCACATACCGACCATCACCTCTGGGCCCACGCCTTTTTCAACCAAGTGATAGGCCAGTCGACGACTCGCGCGTTCTAGCTCGCCATAAGTTAGCTCACCGTCCCACGAACTCACCGCCAATGCTTCTGGCTGTTCAGCCATCTTTTTCACAACCAAGTCGTGAACGCAGCTCTCAAGACGTGCAGGTTTAGTCGAGTTCCACCTGATAAACTCATCTCGGTCTTGAGAACCATGACTTGGAAAGTCGCGGACCGACAAGTCCGCTCCTTGTAATAAGAATGTCACTGCGTCTTCGAATGCCGCCATCTGTGCCTTCGCAACTGGCCCGGCTATTCTAGAAGCCCAGTATTCGACACTCAAATCGATGCGTTCCTCATTGAATCTCACGTTGGCGATAAGATCAAACTGTCGTCTTGTTAGCGTGATATTCAATTCACAACCCGGAGCTTCTTTTCTTACGTCTGCTGCGCTTGTCCTTGCGTCCAAGCTCATATAGGTCCCTTCTGTAAATGGATGGGTGTTCGATCCCTCGCGCTCAATTGAGAGCAATGTGTTTCCAAGCCTCTTCAATGATCGCGTTTTTGCCGCGGCTAGGTCAGCAATCGGTATGTTCTGGAATTGTAAGCCATTCTGCCAATCTTGCTTCGCGGACCCAAGTGCATTAGCAACGCTGGTCTCTGGGTTCAGTGCCAGGGAGAATGGCAATGTGTTGATGAAGGGCCCAACCGTCGCCTCGACGCCGTCTGCGTCGCTGTTGCGTCCAGAGACTATATATGAAAAGGTAATTGTGTCAGAGAGAATAATGCGTCGAAGGGCGAGCGCCCATGCGACATGGAATAGGTTTGCCGGAGTGATCGAGAGTTTACCACAGACTGCACGCAGCTTTGCATCAGGGACCGACAAAGAGCAACGAGTTGTTTCCAGATCTTTCAGCTGCGGATTGGTGGTGATGAGAGGCAAATGGGATTCACTAGCTTCGTTCAGGTAGGATGTCCAGTACGCAACTCCCGCGGATGCTTCCCCTTCGCTCAAGGTGGCCTGCTGGCGGGATGCAAAAACCGTGTATGGAAGTGGCGCGTTCTGCGAGAAGTAGGCAGATTGCAGATAGCTGGCGCGAATGTCGTGTAACAAAATCTTGGCAGAGTGTCCATCTACTAGGGCGTGAGAGATTTCCAGTTCGAGTCGAAGCTCCTCAGCGTCAATCTGGTAGATGCAAAGCCGCAGTGGGCTTTCAAACCTTCCCGTAGTGAAGGGGGGAACAATGCTGGCGTCGGCTGAGGATGGGATGACAATCACGCGGGGTGGCAAAGCCGTAGGCTTGAGGACGAGTTGATCAAACTTGCCAGGCCGGTCATTGCTTTCCACGAATGCAGTTCTCAGCATTGCATGTCGTTCAACAATGTCGCACCATGCCCTCACAACCTTCTCTGTTTCGAGCCGGCGCGGAACATTGGCAGAGGTTGGCAGCAATCTGAGAGTGGCATGGCTGACGTAGGAACCTGGGTTGATAGCTTGACTGACAAAGAAGCTTTCTTGCACTGACGAACACGGTCCAATTGATTCAACGTCGCCAAAAGCTAAACCATGTGTCTGCAAGTCCCTCGCCAAACCGTCCAGCGCGGAATACGACCAACGAACCAGAGGAAAGTCGTGGAGGGTTCCCATCCGTGGAGCTTTTACAAGCTCATCCACCATCTCATTAAGACAGAACTTGAGTTTATCGGCAATGAGTTTGTCATCAGGCCTATCAATGCCGAAGTGCAATGAAACATGGACTTGTCCGGCTATCATTGCCAGGGATACGTAGGGAGAGTGGTCGGGAAGGGGATCCGAGAGCCATGGAGAATGATAGTCGTCTTCAAAACGATACAGACGCGTACAGTCGACGTAAATTGCAACAGAAGACCCAGCATCTGTAGAAAATCCGGCACGAGCATCACGCATTTGGCGAACCACATGCGCCAAAGTCTCGCCCGACTCTAAAGCTGGCGCAGCCAATTCCGTCTCCACCTCATAACATCCTATCGAGTCCAAAGGTATACTTTGTTCCTCGCGAATACTGTAAGCAGATCTGATGGTAAGGGCATTCTCCGTGTCTCGATAGCGTGGCCCAAGAGATTGCGAGACAGCAGCGTTCACAATATCGATGGGACCGGTTCTCAAAGCAGCATGCGTCTGCGCTGCGAAGAGTTTCTCGGTTTCCAAGCGAGATAGCTGAAAAGCAACAGTGTCCCTAGCATTGCCATTGAGTTTGAGAGCGCCAGTGTCGATAGTTGAGTTGGACTTTGTCGCATTGGCTTTCTCAACCTGCGCTTTCAATCCCTCGCATCCTCGAGCAACCCAATTGCTGAATTGGAAGTCAGAGCTAAGCTCGAGCTGGGTTCCGTTGATAGTCGCGCGCAATTCCCGCAGTACAAGCCGCATAGACAGGACGTCGACAACGTTTGCATCTGCAGCAAGGACGATGGTATGACTGCTCCCCGGTGCATCGCTAGGAATCACCAAACATCCTGATGAAGGGGCTCCGTCAGAAAGCAGAGCCTCCCTCAGCAATTTGAATGCATCTGTCATTTCCGTTGCCTCTGGAGACTCTGCGTAAAAGAATTGGCGCGACTTTAGGCCTGCTCCGGGGGTTGTTGTAAGAATCCATTTACCGGTTGATGAAACAGACCAATTTGAACGCAGGGCTGAGTGTCGATCAACGATGCGCTCCATCGCGGTCAAGATGATGGAAGTATCCGTGTTCTCAGGTATCTCCATGGTAGCGAAACGCAACCGACGACCACTCGCGGCCGCGCTTGTAGCCAAGTCATCTGAACCATTTCGAATAGCAGCTTCGTCATGAACCCCATTTCCAATCATCCCGTTTCCATTTGCGTGGCCATTCACTCCGTTGCTTGCTTCAGGGTTCTGTCGGGCTATGCTTTCAGCAAGTTGAGCCAAGGTACCAGCCGTCAAGAGATCTATCATGTCCACCACAATGCCTGCGTCACGGCATCTGACGATGAAGTCAATTGCTAGAATGGAATCACCACCTAACATAATAAAGGACTTGTCCCAGTCCAATGAATCGACATCAGTGTCGAATAGGTCAGCTGCAACCTTACCAAGCACAAGCTTCGATGGCTCAAAATGTGCCTGGCCATTATTAGGATTCTCCATGATTGATGAGTGCGGCTATGTTGGTATTGCTGATTGTATTATTGTTGAGTCTGATGAGCACAGTTGACTTCTGTGTTATGTGATAGGTTTGGGGGTAAAAAAAAAAGTAAAAAGAATGATAGCTTGATGTCTACAAGCGGCAATCTCTCGGATCAAACGAAAGACGTACGCGAGACTTCTAATCTCGAAGGCTAACTGCTAATCATCCAAGGTGTCGCAAAGTCGATATCACGACGTGGTTGAGATGAACTTAGCTGAATGTACGAGATTCGGAGATACACTCACGTAAGCAAGAAATATCTCTGTATAGCACTGAGATACCAATGTGTCCGTTCCTTTGATAGCGAGACTAATAATAGAGAAGCATTTGTGATGCATGCGTGCATCCTGCAGGGTATCATGCACTCTGCCCGCTCAATCGAGTCAGCCTGCCCTACGCGTTACAATGTCAATAACACATGAGGATTATTGATGACACCCCCCCATGATATTGCCGCCTACCCCGACATTTCAAATGGGGCCGTGTGGAGTAGCATGACCCTGGCCGTAAAGGTCGGCATGTATCTGCAACTTCCTGATCCAGATAACACTTGTTGCAAGGATAGGCAAGATGCCAAGGGAACCAAGCAGGGGCCACGTCAAGAAGGCTGCGAAACATTTATAAGAGAACCAAACAGAACACTCTTCATTGAAGCCGTATTGCTCATGGCACTCCTGTGATGATGTGCATCTTATTGGAGTTGAGATAAACCAGAGGCGTCCAACAATTAACAGTCAATTAGACCGTTTGAAGCACTGAATTGATCTGGTGAACTGAAGTAGGCGCTGGATACCGAGACATCTAGGCCCAGGGAAAGGACAGCGACCGGAGTGTCTGGCTAGCTTGGTTGCATATCAAAACTCTCAAATTGATCCACGTGGAGCTGCTCGAGGCGTTAGTTGGGAACAAGGGTAGCGTAGATATTGACAGGAGGAGAGTGAAAAACACACCAAAATGAGGAGTGAATATGGAGGTGGGAGGAACGTGAATTTGACCCTGACTAAGCGAGATGACCCGAGCGTCTATGCCAACGTTGCATCATCGACTCGAAGATTTGCGGGTCTCCTACTACAAGCGGAAAGGATGTTTCCATTTTAGGACTACTGCAGGTACCTGGGTGGGTACCTGCAGTTTTGGGGGCACGCCTGTCCGCAGCAAAAATCAGTATTTGGTTTGAGCGATGGGTGAGATGGGATAGGTATTGATAGCTGCAAACAATAGTGATATCGGGGGACAGCACGAGGATATTTTCTTAGAGTCTGGCGTTTTCTTGTCGAGCTATCTAGACAGTAGAGAATCAGTTAGCCAGTTATAGCATGATGGCTTTTACTCACAATTCTTTCCCGCACACTTTGGGATGGATTGGTCAAGAGGTTTTGCAAGCAACATCCCAACCTACTGCCGAAATAACACAGTAACCTCGCAGTTATCACTCAAGTCAAGACTCGTAGTTTCATAGACGTCAGCTACTGTGTGTTCATTTGTCTGGTTGACTGATTGCATGGTTGATCACTTGAGCTTTGTTCTAATTAGCATGGTATAGGGTAGCCGTATCGAGAGCCAAAGAGTGCCAAGAAGGGAGGCCTAAACAAGAAATCGAACACAGGGCAGGCCTGGACCTTCGCTCCCGGGATCCAGAGACCTGGGCCATCCAATGCGAAAGTAATTTGAGCTTGGAATCTCATGTAAGTCCTTGCGGGTCAGCCATGTCGCTGGGCCACTGTAAAATTGAGAGGACGTAGAGGATGATTGAATGATCTGTGGTGTTCAATCTGAGGGATGAATCAAGAAGCAGCAATTGATCCTCCATGCGGTATAAATGTCGGTGCGCATCTTTAATTTAGTCTTGCTACTCCTGGGATGCTGTACATCTGTTGGCTCTTCAGTGCCGACAAGAAGGCTTCGCGGCGATGTCGATCTCTGGCGAATTTGTATGGACGAATGAATTGGCGTCGCATTGAACGTGACCCTCAGCCATTCTTAAGTTATGGAGCATGAACAACGATAGTTACACAGGCTCGATGGAGCTATAAGATGGCTTCCGCTCTGTAACTTTTTGCGGGTATAGACTATCGACTAGGTCCGTCGCTTTTCCACATACACATCATCTGTCTATTTCTTTGGAGGGCTCCACGTAGCTACTTGCTTCCTCAGTTCCCGCTTGAGAATTTTGCCGCTCGCACTCTTCGGGATTTGATCAACGAATATGATGCGATCTTGTAGACGACAAACCTCGGGCAGCGCCAGGTCGTTGTGCTCCTGTATTATTTTTCGAAGATCGGCTTCGCTCGTGTCGCGTGCGTATGAAGGCTCTCGAACGATGAAAGCCAGAGCTCTTTCGCCAGCTACCTCGTCCTCGATGCCGATGACAGCAGTTTCGGCGACAGCAGCATGTTTGGTCAGATGGTCCTCAATCTGGCCTGGAGCGACCTGATTGCCCTACACAATGAGCGTCAATAATTGCCGTGGATGCGTAAGTGGGAATGCCTCTGCTCTCTCTCTGACTCACCTTGACTTTGATCATATCACGGATGCGATCTACGACAAATAAATGCTGCTCGCCGTTAGGAGAAATACGGAAGAGGCCGACATCTCCAGTTGGCCACCAGAATTCCTCATCGCCAGTGGGAGGGAGGAGTGCCTCATCGGCATGGTCGACGTAACCAAGGAGGCCACTGGGAGATTCGATCTCGATCTCACCCATCTCCTCAAGGCCTTCGACGATGCGGCCATCATCATCCCTCAGTCGGATACGGACACCAGGAAGCAAAACTCCACTCGAACCTGGGAAGATATCTTTCGGAGAAGAGAGAGATCCGATACCACAACCCTCAGTTTGACCTAGATAGAGAGTTAGGCTTTCTTCGCTCAGATGATGATACTCAAAAGTCGTGACGTACCCCATCCCGGAATAATTTGCCAGTCCGGTCGCGCAGCTTGCATTTTCAAGAAGGCTTCTTTTGTAAGAGGTCCGCCACCATTGACAATATATCGAACCGAGCTCATGTCAAATCTATCCAAAATGGACGCGTTGCGCGACAAAGCGTTGATGATAGGTGGAACCTGTATTGATGAAATCAGCTTGTGTTTGGATATCACTGAGAGCCTGGCTGAATCCCAAATGCTGTTTCAGTCGGAGATACTAACCAGGTAAAGCGTGTTGATGCGATTTTTGCCAATGGAAATGAGGATTTCCATCATATTGAAACCACGATGAACCACAGTGCTGTCACCACGCCATGTAAAGGTATGCGTGATCAAGAGACCATAGATGTGGTTGAACGGCAAGAAGGCCAGAGTAACCTCGGAGGCGGGCCCTTTTGTGGCCTCTATGAACAATCCAGCCTGAAGGATGCTGGCGATGATGTTCTCATGTGTGATTGCAACAACGCGCTATAAAAGGATAAGAGAATTTTGATAAGTAAGATATAATATGATGCAACAAGATTGAGTGATGTTACCTGGAAACCAGATGTGCCACTGGTGGTACAGTAGTACGCCACACGTCGACTCGCTTCACCTTCGGATAAAGAAGTCTTTTCAAATGGAGGCAAATCCTTGCCCGCCGCCATCAAGTCATCAAGAGTAGACACCTTGGGTGAGTCTTTCGATGTCTCGGGCACTGCTGTCTGCTGAGATTTAGGGGCCTCGGAGAAGCTGTAGAATGGCAAATTCGAAGACGAAGAGCTCTTTTCCAAGGCTTCTTGGCCTAGAGTAAGAAGATCTTGCGATACAAACATGGCGAATGGTGGCACACGATCCATATGAGCGGCCATCTCATCAGCTGAGCTTGTGGGCTGTAGCATGAGACACCCACCACCAATGCGATGGATAGCCCATGAAAGAATCAGCGTGTCAACCTAGATGTCATTTAGATTATGTTCAAATATCAGACTTGGAGAAAACCAACACAATTAGAAGCCAAGATAGCAATTGTTTTGTGCCACTTCTGTCCGGGGGTAATGTGCCATGCTGAGCTCAATGCTGCCGCCATGTGGCCGAGGCGAGCTTCAATGTCGTCGATAGTCCATTTTCGATCGATCGCCGCCTCAATGAAGAGGGAATCGGATGCGCCTTCTCTTTCACGTCGTTTTGCCAAACAAAAGTCGCCGATTGTCTGCTGAAGCGGCAGAGGAGATGGCAACGCCGGAGCGTAAGCTGGTGCAGTAAAGATCATGGTGAATGAAGCCCGGGTTCGACAATAAAAATGCTCTCAAGTTTAATCTGACATAGGCGCTTTGGAGATATTTTATTTAGCCTCGTGCTTCCTGCATATGTACATCTAGCTATGATCTACTTCTACCTCTCGAAATCCGTCCTCCACTATGCGACATCTGGCGCTTTGCATGAATCCATCCGTGCACATGAGTCGGAGTGGGCATCACCTGCAGTTCCCACAACCCTTGAGCACATACATCCCTGACACCAATAATGTTTATTACAATGCACGATTATGAGATTCAATTGTGCCGCAACAAGCCCATAGTCCCCAGGCGCCACGAGGAATAAAATGACACAGCCTGTGACTTGATTTTAGCTAGACTCTCAACAAAACGCTCAGATAAACCCTTAAAATAATACTAATAATAATCCTAGAATGAGTCTCGAACGTATACTCCGTAGGTCATGCGGGCTTGGGGGCTCAATAAGGATGACAATCTTAAGTCTTACTACCCCACTTGTTACATTATGTTGCTGTAAATGACGCTGCATCTTCCTACGAAATTCTCCCATTTCTCATTGTCAATAACGAATTGCCTCCACCTCCTTCTCTCCAGCGTCCCACCCCTATCCCGTGAATCTTTCAGACCTGATCCAACGCCACAATACTCGATGTCCCCGGCGTGCTGGCCATTGATTCAGAACACCAGCTTCTTGTGTCCAATTTATTTCCTGACCCGGTAATTCCTCACTTGGCGTCAAATCCCATCTCCTGTATTGTTCAGGAAAACACCAAATGGCTGACGATCCGGCTCGCCAGAGTGAAAGTAGCGAACGAACAGTGGTACCAGAACCTCAACCAACCAAGAGAAAATCGAACCTTACCAACTATCTAAGAGTCTTTGGTTATGCGACAAGATGGGATTTCTGCGTGTATGTTGTTGGCGCACTGGCGTCCATCGGAGTCGGCGTGACGATGCCGTTGATGAACGTTGTGCTGGGACAACTCGTTGGGGATTTCAGCAAAACTGTCCAAGATCCATATGACATGGATCTGGGCAAATTCAAGGCAATGCTGCAAAAGCAGTCTTTATACATTGTGGGGCTCTTCTTGGGCCGCTGGCTTTTAAACTCGATCAACAAATTCTGCTTCAGGATGATTGGGATTCGTCTATCCTCAGCAATTCGCCACCACTATCTACGGTCTCTATTTGCACAGTCCATTCATGTCATTGACTCAATGCCACCAGGCGCTCCTGCAACTGCCATCACTGCGACATCTAATACTCTACAGATCGGAGTGTCAGAACGTCTGGGAACTTTCGTGACATACGTGTCCACCATCATCGCCGCCATAGCTGTCGCATTTACTTGGAGCTGGAGTTTGACGCTGGTTTCAGCATCATTGCTTCTGTATATCGCTATGATTATCGCGGTCGTTGTGCCAATATACCTAAAAGCAAATGCTGCTACGCTCGAAGCAGATGCGCAAGGAACGGCCATTGCAAGTGAAGCTCTGGAAGGGATTCGGTTGGTCAATGCGTGTGGTGCTCATGAGCGCATCATCTCTAAGTATAGTAAATGGGCTACCAAGGCTATGGAGCGATCGCAAAAGGTTGCTCCCATCATCGGCGCCCAGACGGGCTTAGTAGTATGTTTCAACCTTCTTTTCTGTCTTCGTACATCAAGTATATCGAGCTAATGGTGTATATAGTTCTTTGGCATATTCGGCGTGTTCGGTCTTGCTTTCTGGTACGGCACGCAACGATTCATTGACGGCGCCATAAAGAACGTGGGGGTGGTCATCATTGTGTTGACGTCGGTTATGTTGATACTATTTGCTTTCTCATATCTTGAACAGCCCATTTTAGCCATAAGCCAAGCCATGGTTGCTGCCACTGAGCTATTCACAGTAATCGACATGCCTTTGCCACCGACGGGCTCTCACACACCTGACATCAATTCGAAAGATCTGATATTCGAGGGTGTGACCTTCGAGTATCCAAGTCGACCTGGAGCTCGAGTGCTGGACAATCTTTCATTCCGCATCCAAGCGGGCCAAAATACTGCACTTGTTGGTCCATCTGGCTCTGGAAAGAGCACGATTGTTGGCCTGTTAGAGAGGTGGTACTCTTTGAAGCATTCTCATGCCCTTCCTGAAGCGGCCACACTACCTTCCTCGAAGGAAGGCAAACGTGACAGTCATGACGAGACGAAACATGATCGAAGCACATACGAAGTACCCGTTATGTCACCGACTACATTGACTGGCGGTTTGTCCGGATGTATTAGCATTGGTGCTCACGAGTTGGATGACCTCGATGCAAAGTGGTGGAGGGCACAGATCGGTCTGGTTCAACAAGAACCTTTTCTGTTCAACAGCTCTATCTTTGAAAATGTGGCCAATGGTCTTCTCGGCACTGAATGGGAAAATGAGTCAGAGGCTAAGAAAAGGGAAATGGTTCAAGACGCGTGCCAAGAAGCATATGCTCATGAGTTTATTTCCCGTCTACCCGATGTAAGTTTGCCACCAGTCATCGTCCAGTGGCACGCACAAGCCATATTTTAAGATACGAATAGCTCTTCTAACTACGAAATTATCTAGGGGTATGACACACGCGTGGGAAACGGCGGGGCAAAGCTGTCTGGCGGCCAGAAGCAGCGTCTTGCCATTGCCCGCAGCATCGTTAAAAAACCTCAAATCATGATTCTCGATGAAGCCACCTCTGCCATCGATGCAAAAAGCGAGAAGATCGTCCAAGCAGCCCTTGATCGAGCCACTAAGACCCGTACAACTATCACCATTGCCCATCGTCTTTCTACCATACAGAAAGCGGACCATATTGTTGTGCTCAGCAAGGGTCGTGTCGTCGAGGAGGGCACACACAAGAGTCTCATGGAGCACGAAAACGGAGTGTACCACAATTTGGTCCAGGCCCAATCACTTCGACTGTCAATCACGGATGACACAGATTCTGACGTCCCAGCCACGACATATGTCGCAGAGCTGAAGAGTACTGCCGTCGACATTGAACAACAGGTTGAGGTTCTCAATGATGACAATGATAGCCCCGACGCTGAACTTGCAGTGCCACGAACACTAACTCAGTCTTTCGTAAAGCTGCTCTATGGTCTGCGCGCACAATGGCCCTCTTTTCTCCTCATAGCGATGGCATCCATGGGTGTTGGCGCAGCCACTCCGCTCCAAGCCTGGTTGTTCGCTAAGGCCGTTATTGTCTTCATCTCACCTAGTGATGAGCTGAAGAAAGAGGGCGACTTCTGGGGAGCTATGTGGCTCGCGCTGGCAGGAGGCGTCGGTGTTGCCTATTTCTTCCAATGTTGGACCAGCCTGCGTCTTCAATATTATGTTGGCGCGACAACAAAGCAAAGTTACCTCCGCGACATGTTACATCAACGATTAAGCTTCTTCGACGACGATAGTCGCTCTTCAGGCACTTTGATTGGGCGTATCGCGGGTGATCCCAAGCAAGTGGAAGAGGTCTTCGGGTTGAACTTAGCTTCCGCCACCAGCAGCGTTTTTACTATCGTCGGCTGTCTCATCATCTCGCTCACGTTTGGCTGGAAGCTCGGTCTCGTAGGGTTGTGTATCACAGTTCCTATCATGATGGTGTCGGGGTTTTGGAAGTTTCGGCATGAGCTTCAATTCGATCGAATGAATGCGGCTGTCTTCGCAGAGAGCTCGCAATTTGCTTCAGAGGCCATCGGTGCCATGCGAACAGTATCATCACTGACCATGGAATCCGCTATCAACGACCGGTACAAGCAACTCTTAGACGGTCATGTCGAAGCAGCGCGGAGAAAGGCACAATGGACCGCTGTTCTCTTCGGCTTTGCTGAAAGCGCTACCCTTGGGTGCCAAGCACTTATCCTCTGGTATGGAGGTAGACTAATATCCAGTGGCGAATACAGCCTTGAGGCTTTCATGGTCTCTTACATGGCTATCATTAACGGCGTGGAGTACGCTGGCCAAATTCTAGGCGTAGCCCCGAGCGCCGCACAAGCCGCTGCTGCAGCAAACCGTATTCTTGATGTTCAAGACTCTAATAGGTCCTCGCAAGAGGCAGCAAAGAATGGCCCTACGGTGGAGGATGCGGAAGGTGGAGTGGAAATTGAACTTCGCAATGTTTCCTTCACGTATCCCACACGAAACGTCTCTATATACAATGACCTCAGCCTTACTATCAAGAAGGGTCAGTACGCGGCTCTTGTGGGGCCATCTGGGTGTGGCAAGACAACAATCATCTCTTTGCTGGAACGTTTCTACGACTTGGAGCCAAACCATGGCGAAATTCTCTGGAATGGGACGAATATTAACGATTTCGGCGTGTATAAGTATCGACAGCATTTGTCACTTGTTTCTCAAGAACCGAATCTCTTTCGAGGAACTATAAGAGACAATATCTTGTTTGGAGTGGCTGACCCGAGCTCTGTCTCAGAGGAGAGAATTCACGAGGTTTGTCGTGACGTCTTCATTCACGACGTCATCGTCTCACTACCAGATGGGTATAACACCGAGGTCGGTCAGATGTCCTTATCTGGCGGCCAGAAGCAGCGTATTGCTATCGCCCGCGCCTTGATCCGTGACCCTAAACTCCTCCTGCTTGATGAAGCTACCTCAGCACTGGATTCTGAGTCGGAGAAAATCGTGCAAGCGGCGTTTGAGAAAGCGCGAAAAGGAAGAACTATGGTTGCCGTGGCACATCGGCTTGCGACAATACAAGATGCTGATATCATCTTTGTGTTTGATCAAGGTATGGTGATTGAGAAAGGCACCCACGGCGAGCTTCTTCAAAAACGTGGTATATACTGGGATATGGTAAGTGAACTGCCTGTCGTGGCTCGTACTTGTTGGCTAACACACAAACCTTTTAGTGCCAAACTCAAGCTCTGGATCAATAAGTCGTCTGTTTTGAGGATAGGGCAGGAGTTTTAAATGCTTAAACATTAGCGGATCAAGTTTATAATCGGTTGCCCTGCTTGCTACTTCTCGTTTATCTGTGTGGTGACATGACATTGGGCTATCCCAGACTTCCCAAACTGAAGCTCGAGGTCATGCTGGCTCTCGGAGTATTTTCTACTACTCTCCTTTCGTTATACTAGACATTGTCCGTTGGCGCCCTGTGCGAGTCGTGTGTCACATTGCGGCTAACTAAGTACGCAGCAACGCCGCCAGCCCCCTCCATTGTCGAGGCTGCCACATGGCTGTCAAGATCGTAGATAATGTTACGGTAGTGTGGTAATTGTCGCGCGCGACTTTTCGTGGTTTGATCTTGTTCCTGTATTCAATGTTGGTAGCTAAGCCTGACTGGCTAGCCACCAGTTGCGTCTGAAGTCTAGTTCCATGCTGCTTCCAGTCCATATTTTTCGCTACCTACCTAGGGTAAGCTCACCATGTGCCGATTCTCGAACAGTACATGCCTCTGTTACAAACATTTCCAGCAGCGTCAAGGTGGCCGCGTCGATGGTCTTGCCTGCCTTCATGCCATCTTACAATTCACGACCTTCAGTACTGCGATATATCCGAAACCATTACTGGAGAGTTCTGTGGTTTGTTGCTGTCAATTGACTCAAGTACGATAATAAAAAATGTCTTATTTAATTATACGATGTTGACCTTAGATATGCGCGTTTTGTTCTTTAATGAGCGTTTCCTAGTCGCTTTTTACCTTCAGTCAAGCTCGAGCTCAAATCCTTTCCTGTGCTATATAATGTTCAAAAATCACATTTATCCCAAGTACCCCCAAGTCCATACTCCATGCTACAAAGGTGTAAAGTTTGTCTAACTTGCGCTTAATCCTCATCATCTTCGGGAGCCAGCATCTCCATGGATGCTGTGACAGTCATAATTGTCTTTGTGACGGAATCAACCTTCGGGAACGTTAGTAGCTGCTTTCATCAGGAAGACTAAACAATTCTTACGTTTCTCGGGTCAAAGATGCTGAAGTGATGACCTTGGACCGGATAACTCTCGTTGACAATTGAAGACCCAGCTCGCTCGTTCCAACCCAAGGTAGGACTATCTCTGAACTGGTCGACCAAGTACAAAGCTACGTGGTCACCAACCACGTCGTCACCAGCACACAGCATTACGGTATGTGGCTGCGGTTCTCGTCGCCACACGGGAATTTTCCACTTATGTAACATTGTTACCGTCTGTAACATGGATTTCTCAAGGTTGCTTCGAGTCGAGGTTGGGCCATCTTCTGAAGGAGGAGACTCAAGAGCGAGAGAGAGTGCATGGCGATAATCGGGGAATGGGCTATCAATCATGAGGATACCAGCGACGTTTATCTTAGGATCTCGAGAGAAAATCCATGCGACTTGGAGTGCAGTCATGCCTCCGAGAGACCAGCCTAGATCTTTCGTTAGTTGTGTCCTGGATAAAGGCGTCTAAGTGTATATACCGCCAAGCAGAATAGTGCCTTCTGCGACAGTGGATTTAATGAGAGCATAATACCGGCGACTCATCTCTTGGAGACTTTCATCGCCGTTGGTTTTGATGCGCGAGTCTGCGATGGCGTATACATCACGTCCCAGAAGACCAAGAGCGAGATAGTTCGAGATAGTACCACTAGCATCGTGGAACAGAAAGAGCGGGCTGGCATCCGACCCAGCAGGTCGCTTCTGAATTTGCCGAATCATGATGGATTGTAATTAATGGGTCAAACAATGATAGTACTCGAGGTTGAAGCACCAAGGAAGATCTACTTGGTTGGAGGACGATTTTGTGGGCTACTTGGAGTCCGTCTTAGTCTTGCCACTGGCAAAGAATCGTTCTCACCATCGACTTATTGAATACCCACCCCTGTCGTAAGCCATGAATGTTCATGATGGCTAGGCATATATGGACTGAGTAAATGGTGATATCCGTGTGCTCAACCAAGTATACTAAGCCGTCAATAATAATTGATAATTGCCATAAAGAGACGATATCTTTTGAATTAGCGTTATTCATGTAACAAGTGGGGCGTTGCAACGAGTAGGGTATGCTAGGATCTTGCCTCTCGAGGCCCTGCAAAGTTGCCATTTTAGGAATCTAACATCCGAATTATGGTTCTCCGCCATGCCATGTTAGGAATCTCAGTCAGATGGAATCTGCCGCTGCACCTCATCATTGACGAATCATTGAGCTCTAACAAGGACACAAGCCTGTGATGGCGATAGGGCTAGAACAGTTGGTGGGCATAGTGGGGTAATTTAGCTCGTTTACATGGCTGCAACGCGCTGGCAGATTCTAACGATACGGTAGGAGTACCATGAATGGAGGCGGTTCACTCCCTTCATCTTCGACTTACTTTGTTTGACCTTGACATGGGTGTGGTTCTGGTTACTGAACGGACGACCTGAATATACTCCGTCAGTGACATGGCTCTAAAATTCTAGTGGGGAGAAATGTCACCTTATCCAGGATGTGTAGTTTGGCTAAGTTTTCGAGTGTCTTTCTTGACGAGTGAAGGAAAGGTTGCTCAATTAGCTACTCTGGACTCATGTTGAGGAGGACACTTTGTGATAGACATCTAGTAAATCTGGTCTCCGCAGCTGGGAAGCCCAGGTGAAACCTCGACCGAGACTGTAATTGAAGATCACATCTCGCGATAACCCCTCTGCCACCAGAGAGCTTACGTGACCAGAAATAAATATCGGACAATGGCATGTTCAACGTTACATTGAGCCCTTTGAATGAGAACCTTTGACTCGGTTCAAGTCGAAGAGTCTGTGACCATGGCCATGGGGAAATGCATTCACCATCACTGTCGGTTCGAATGCAGATAGACACTGGTAACGGGAGCTCAATATCCGTAATAGGAACGGTGAATATCATTATCATTAGGTGGTTGGCCGGGCTCAACCTATTCTAGGCACGGCCAAGCATGCTGATATAATCGACCTACTTTTCCAGAAAAGGTGCATGCTTGAACACCTCAGCCTTGCAGTTCGTTGTATACTATAATACATCGCCCCAACTTTTTCTGTATACTTCATGTTGTCTCCATAAACTGCAACCACAATTAATCGCGAACAATATGGCTCCCAACATGACAACTCCAGAGCCAATTGCCGTCATTGGCATGAGTTGCCGCTTCCCGGGTGGTGCCTCGGAGCCATCCCGTCTGTGGGACGCCCTCTCTGAAGGCAAATCGGCGTGGAGTGAAGTTCCCGAAGACAGATTCAATATGAAAGCTTTTTACCAACGAGGAGATCCCCATGCAAGCACGACTAATACCGCTGGAGGACACTTCTTGGATGAAGATCTGTCCAAATTCGACAGCAGCTTCTTTGGAGTCAAACCCTTGGAGGCTCGGGCCTGGGATCCTCAACAACGTCTCACCTTGGAGCTTGCCTACGAAGCATTTGAGAATGCTGGCATGACCCTACCACAGCTTTGGGGATCCAACACTGGCGTGTATGTTGGCCAGTGGAGTTCGGACTATAGCGAGATTCTGGCGAGAGATCCGGAATACCAGGAACTTTATCATACTCTCGGCGCTGGTCCTGCAATTACTTCCAATCGAGTCTCGTTCTTCTTCAATTTGAGAGGCCCGAGTTTCACAGTCGATACAGGCTGCTCTTCGAGTCTTGTCGCATTGCACAATGCCGTCCAGAGTCTGCGCAATGGGGAGAGTACGATGAGTCTTGTCGGCGGTGTCAACGTCTTGCTAGATCCTCAACGTTTTACCTACCAGAGCAAACTCAAAATGTTCTCACCCGATGGTCGTTCGTTCTCATTCGACCACCGCGCTAATGGTTATGGAAGAGGAGAAGGTTGTGGATGTGTCGTCTTGAAACCACTTTCACTAGCCGTCAAGGATGGCGACCGAATCCGAGCAGTGATTCGCAACTCGGCACTGAACCAAGACGGCAGAACACCTCAGGGTATCAGTGTCCCAAGTATGGACGCGCAGGAGGAACTGATCCGACGGGCATATGCTGAGGTTGGGCTGGTTCCCACCGAGACAGACTATGTCGAGGCCCACGGAACAGGTACTGCAGTTGGTGATCCAATCGAGACTCAAGCTATTGCTGCTGTCCTTGCACAAACCAGAGAGTTGGGACAAGGGCCATTGTCTGTAGCTTCCGTCAAGGGAAATATTGGCCATACAGAAAGTGCGGCTGGCATTGCGGGACTGATCAAGTCCGTCTTGATGCTCGAGAACCAGGCTATCCCCCCTCAGGTTAATTATGAGAAGCCAAACCCCAAGATTCCACTGGATAAATGGAATTTACAGGTATAGTTGTCAGAAACATTCCAGCAGAGAGCGGATCGACTAATATTTGCCACAGATTCCGACCCGATTTGAGGAGAAACCACTTCGCCGCATCTCTCTGAACAGGTAATGCAAACCGTCCAATTTACCAAAGTCATTCGTTTCTAATTTTGTTGATAGCTTTGGATATGGTGGCACTAATGCTCATGTGATTGTCGATCGCGTAGACGAGCACAATCATACCAACGGTACCAACGGTACCAGCGGCACAAACGGCACAAACGGTACCAATGGTATCCATGATCACAACGGCACCAACGGCACCAACGGCTCAAATGGCATTAATGGCACTAATGGTTTCCATGATACTGAGAGCACATCCGATATTGTCTCGGATAGGCCTCGTGTTTTCGTGTTGAGTGGTGCCGAAGAGCAGAGCTGCCATCAAAATGCGGAGCGCCTTGCTCAATATCTAACGAGACTTCCGGCATCTCTATTCGAGGACTCCAACGAGTTTCTGGATAAGCTGGCTGTGACAGTCAATAAACGCACTGTTCATGACTACAGTGCTTCTGTCATTGCTTATGACGGAGAGGACTTGCTCGCACAGCTTGATGTCTTGCAGCAGACTCCTGTCGCAATCAGAGCACCTGTCAAGGGAGGAGCTCGGGTCGGATATGTCTTTGGAGGCCAAGGAGCGCAATACTACAACATGGGTCGGGAAATGATGAAGGATTGGACACCTTTCCGTCAATCTCTGGACAGGGCCAACGCCCATCTCAAGACCATGGAATGTCAGTGGGATCTTCTCACCGAGCTGAGCCATGAGAAGGCTCAGGACTCTCATGTAGATGAGCCAGAATATGGACAGACTCTCTCAACCGCCGTTCAACTGGCTCTAGTCGACACGCTGGTCGCTTTGAAGATGCGTCCGACATCTGTCGTTGGTCACTCTAGCGGAGAAATTGCTGCAGCTTACGCTGCTGGTGCCCTCTCGTTTGAGGACGCACTGACAGTGGCATATCATCGTGGTCGTCTCACATCTCAGTTGATCCGTACTGGCATTTCTGGTGGTATGCTTGCTGTGGGCTCATCACCTGAGACTGCTCAAGACTACATTCAGCAGGTCAAGGCAATTACCAAGGCCAATGTCAAGATCGCTTGCTACAATAGTCCTGCGAGTGTCACGCTTTCTGGCGACAGCGAAGCTATTAATTCTATCGCCGAACTTCTCCAGGATGATGATGTTTTCAATCGCAAGTTGAAGACACAGGGAGCTGCGTATCATTCACAGATGATGCAGGCGATGGAGGAAGAATATCGATCGGCCATCGCGCACATTCAACCACGCCCCGTGGATGCATCAGTTACCATGATGTCTTCACTCCTGGGAAAGAAACTGCCAGCCGGTTTCTTGTTGGATGGGGATTACTGGGCTCGAAACCTTGTGTCGCCAGTTCTCTTCGCTGGAGCTCTGAGGGGTCTCATGGTGGGCGATGAGCATGATGGGTCATCACAACATACTCCCCAGGTCGATCTCCTTCTCGAAATAGGCCCTCATGCGACAATGCAAGGTGCTGTCAAGGAAACGCTGAAGGGACTAGGATCTTCGGTTCGCATTCACTACATGTCTTGTCTTAAGAGAAAGACAAGCGCAGCAGAAAACATGCTACGCACTGTGGCTGACCTGTTTGCCCTGGGTGCCTCGGTTGATCTTCATCATGCAAATGTTGGATTCCGCACAAACCTACCCCCTATCCTGAAGGATTTGCCGCCATATGCCTTCAACCATGACCAACGTCTCTGGCATGATGGTCGTATATCCCATGAGTTCACCCACCGCCAGTTCCTCCCTCATGAGCTTCTGGGTAACCTATCCGCCGATGTCAATCATACTGAGCCCAAATGGCGTCGTTTCTTGAGACTAAAGGAGCTCCCTTGGCTGCAACACCACATTGTGCAAGGTCAGGTTATTTTCCCAGCTGCCGGTTATCTGGCAATGGCCATGGAGGCAATGCGTCGCTTCACGGCGTTTGAGACTGAGAACCAGTCCAAGGCAACTGTCGGCTATTCATTCCGCAACACTAGCTTTTCGAAAGCGCTGGTCCTCAGAGAAGACGACGCGGACACCGAGGTCTGCCTGTCGCTGCGACCAGAGGCAAGAAGCGCAAGGAACTCATGGCAAGACTGGAAAGAGTTCCGAGTTTTTTCGATATCGCCTGGTAAAGGATGGAGTGAGCATTGCCGAGGCCGCATTCGTGCCGTCATCGATCAAGGTATGCTTGCAGATGCTCTCAAGGACACAACCGGAGTCAAGGATCGCATTGCCGCCTCGGTTCCTCACCACATCACTCCAAATCGATTGTACGCCACTGCACGTCAAGTTGGCATGGAATGGTACGCTCCATTCGACAATGTCGTGAATCTTCAGGCAAGAACCGATTTGAGTGTGGCCACCAACAAAATGCCAAGCTTGTTGAGCTCGGCTCACCCATTTGGGCCTTCGACATATGTTGTGCATCCGGGCATGCTTGACTCAACTCTTTTCCATGGATTAGTCGCCAGTGTCCTAGTCGAGCAGGAGGTCAAGGCGCCTGTGGTGCCTACTTTCCTTGAACAACTTACTGTCTCGACTGCTATCCAAGTTCCCGAAGGAGAAGAATTGCGCACCTATTCTGTGTCTCGGGAGGAAGGTTCTTGTTGGAGCGCACAGATTGAGTTGAACGGAGAATCCGTCATAAGCTTCCATGGATTGAGGACCGCTCAGCTTCCCAGTGATGTAGTAGCCACTCGGCCTCATCAGTTGGCACACAGCCCAGAGTGGGTAGGTCATTATCCTAGCATGACACGAGAACAAATCATCACCAATTGCATCAACTCAGTCCCTGCTGGATCTGCTAGACAACGCAATATTGTCCTCTACGCAGATGTTCGAGCTCACGTGGCACGGGCTCTCAACAATATCCAACCGGACCAAGTTGCCTCTGGTCATCAGCAGCCATGGTACAACTGGATGAAATCATTTTTGGCCACAGAGCCCGATTCTGTTGAGGTAGTATCCGAGGCTAGAGAGGCAACAAAGTCGGAAAACTTTGTTGGTTTTGACGCAGTAAAGATCATCGGAGAGAATCTCGAGCAGCTTCTGACGGGCGAGGTGACCTCTCTTTCCCTCCTGTCCACTGATGATATGCTCGAAAGATTGTACTCGGAGGAACGCAATCAACGTTGTTACACCCAGATCAGTGCTTATTGCAAGGCCCTCGGCTTGTATCAACCAGCTTTAAAGATGCTCGAGGTTGGCGGCGGTACAGCTTCCGCTACCCTACCCTTGCTGCAAGCATTGTCCCACCAAGGCCATCCGTTGGTTGCGCAGTACGACTTTACGGATCTTTCGACAGCTTTCTTTGCTGCCGCCCGCGAGCGCTTGGGTCAATATGGCCAAAATGTCAATTACGAGGCCTTCGATCTCGCCCAGGACCCTGAAACCCAAGGTTTCGAGCCTGGCAGCTACGATATCATCGTTGCATGCAATGTCGTTCACGCTACCCCCAGCATTGCATCATCTCTGGAGCATATTCGTCAACTCCTTCGTCCGGGTGGAACATTGGTGCTTATGGAGATTACAAATGGTGATCCCTTCTACCAACTCATCTTTGGTTCCCTTTCCGGATGGTGGTCCGGTGTTGACGAAGGACGAGAATCTACGGCCATTCTATCAGAGAATGACTGGAAGCAGGTGTTGGAGGAACAAGGCTATCAATCAGATCCAATCATGGTAGGCGACTATGCCACATCTGAAGGAGGCACGATTAGTGTCATCTTTGCCAAGACTCCGGTCGAATCCCAACGTGATCATCTCAGTGAAACTTCACTTCATTTCGCGACCGGTCTGTTTGCCGATGCGTCAGCAGGCTATCTTGACAATGTCGCTGAGCACCTCGGACAGAGGCCCGAGGTTAGCCTGCGACAAATCACGACCGGCAACTTGGAAAGCATACAAGATATCGAAAACACTGTGGTGGTGATAGATCCAGAGACAATCGAAGCTCTCGCTGGCCGGATGGACGCATCTCTATGGGAGCAGTTCCAAAAGTGCGCCTTGTCCTGCAAGGGCCTGCTCTTGGTTTCGAGAGGTGCGACTGGTAGCTCAATTGTTCCTGAAGGAGCTTTGGCTGTTGGCTTCGCCCGATCTATGAGGTTGGAACAGCATGACATTCGATATATCACGCTCGATCTTGACCCAAGTGTCAATCATGACTCCAATGAGTTGAGCCGAGTGCTAGCTCAACTTCTGACCTCAGAGACATTTGACTTTGATCGCACTATCTCTGATGCTGACTATGAGTTTGCTGAGCGCAACGGACAATTGCACGTGAATCGACTATTCCCCAATGGAAAGCTCGAGGAGAGTGTAGCACACTCCACTGGGAGAAGCAAGCCTGAACAGACCGAGTTCCTGAATACTTCGCGTCCACTCAAGGTCGAGCTCGGCGTGGATGGACTGTTGGAGACCTTCCGATGGGTCGATGATCATCAGCATGCGCGCAGCTTGGCACCCGATGAAGTTCGCATCGAGTGTCGCGCTGCCAGTATCAACTTCCGTGACGTTCTCATTGCTACTGGTGGACTCGGCGGTGCCGGAACCATGATGAACGACTGTGCCGGTACAGTGGTCGAGGTCGGCAGCAACATGACGTCGCGCTATGCAGTTGGTGATCGAGTCTGCAGCTACTACGCTCAGTCTTACAACAACTACCCTATCGTTGATGGACAGCATTGTGCTAAGATCCCAGAGAATGTCTCCTTTGCGCTGGGTGCATCTTTGCCGATCGTGTGGGCAACGACATACCACTCACTTGTCAACGTGGCCAAGCTCAAAGCGGGAGAGTCCATTTTGATCCATGCTGCTGCTGGAGCGGTTGGCCAAGCTGCCGTTATCCTGGCTCAGCATCTGGGAGCCGTGGTGTATGCTACTTGCGGTTCGCAGGAGAAGCGCGAACGTCTTGAAAGCATGGGTGTCCACCCCAGTCATATTTTTACAAGTCGTTCTCCCGCCTTTGGCCCTGCTCTTCGTGCCGCGACCAACAACAAGGGTGTCAATGTCATTTTGAACTCTTTGGCCGGCGAGCTATTCCGAGAGTCTCTGGAATGCCTCACATCCTTTGGTCGCTTCATCGAGATTGGCAAGAAGGATTTCCTCGACGACGCACTGATGCCAACGAAGTTTTTGCTTCAGAACATCACCTTTGCATGTGTTGATCTGGTCCAGATGATCAATGAGGACAAGCCACTTGTTCACCGCTTGCTCAATGATGTAGTCGAATTGGTGGCAAGCGGACAATTGAGAGATGAAGTCAATCTACAGCTATACAAGCTTGGAGAAATTGAGTCCGCCTTCCGCCTTATCTCAGCCGGAAAGCATATGGGCAAAGTCATCTTGACAGTCAATCCGGGCGAGACGGTTTTGGTACGTAAAATACCCAACTATGAAGTTTAACCGCAAGAAATGCATACTAATGCGACGAAATGAATAGGCTCTCCCAGCAACCCCCAACATTCCAAAGCTCCTGCCGGATGCTACCTATCTTCTGGTTGGTGGTTTTGGTGGCCTTGGAGTTCGTCTTATTAGATGGCTTGCTTCAAGAGGGGCAAAGACTATTGTGACGATGTCTCGATCGGGAGCCAAGTCCCCTACTGCAAAGACGTGCATCGAGGAGATGCACAGCCTAGGCGTGAAAGTCATTGCCAAATCTTGCGACATTTCTTCCAAGGAGGCTCTAGAAGCTGTGGTGAAAGACCTCCAGGATGTTGACGGACTAGCCCCAGTTCGAGGCGTAATCAATGCCGCCATGGCTCTCGAGGTGAGTAGTATAACGCATCATTCTCTATAACAACTGACTTACGTGATGATAGGATGCAATGTTTGATCAAATGACCCATCAGCAATGGGTGTCATCGCTAGCACCAAAGGTCGCGGGCACCCGGAATCTTGACGAGGTTCTGCCAGTCGACATGGACTTTTTCGTTGTCTTGTCTTCCATTGCTGGCATCATCGGACATCAAGCTCAAGCGAACTACGCAGCAGCCTGTACTTTCCAGGATGCTTTCATGCACTACCGCCGAAGCCAAGGTCGGGCCTCATTTGCGGTCGACGTTGGAGTCGTTAGCGATGCTGGCTTTGTCAGTGAGGCCCCGGCTGTCTTCTCCAATATGAAACGTCAGGGCTTCTCTTTCATCTCAGTCGTAGAGCTCCTTGCGACGCTCGATTATGCTCTTACCAACGACGGGCCAGATTGCCAAGCCAGTATTGGTGTGATGGCTGAGGCCAGCCTGAACAACGCTGAATGGTTGGAGCAGAGGCGCATCTCGCATTTGGTGAAAGACTCTGCTGATGGTGCGGCGGGTTTGAACGATGGCAGTGGCAGTGACGCAGATCACATTGGCCACATCAGGAGTGCTAAGACAGCAGAGGAGGCTCTCGAGGCTGTGGGACAAGCGGTTCTGGCTGAGTTGAGCAAATTGACTGTCACTCCAGTGGATCGTATCCTTCCTCACAGGACGCTCGATTCCTATGGTGTCGACTCGTTGGTTGCAGTTGAGTTGCGCAACTGGGTTGTGGCAATTCTAGCAGCGGATGTCTCTCTTCTCTTGATTCGCGAATCTAGGAGCATTGAGGAACTCATCCGCTTGGTTGCAGGGAAATCGAGATTGGTCCCAGCCAAGCTTCAGGAGGCTGTCTCGAAGCTGGCTTAAAATTTAGGTAGCAGATTCTAGGTAATGACTACAAATGAGTTGGTAGATTTGATTGAATCAGAATTTGATAATTGTTTTATGATTCGCAGCCTGTGCAAGAAATGATGTCGAATGTAGATGTTGTGGCATGTGCATTATTAACATGTCTTGATCAGGTTGTGCATCAGTATCGTGAGAGGATTCTTTAGTGGCTTGGCGAACACAGAGCTCACAAATTAAGCGGCTAATTGTGGGCAGTATGAGCTTAATCTGGTGCCTCCTAGATCTAACACGGCACAGCAGCCTACAGGATTCCGATTCGTACATAATATGGAGTGCGAGGCGAGCCTCCGAAGGAATAATTCAATGGCCGGTTCGGCAGCCTCAGACGAATTCGCAAGGTAATCCTTGATTGAGAAATTCGTATTCGCTAGAGCCCCGTAAAATCTCAAAGTGCTGGTCAAACCTTATCATGGCTCTCTTCAGGCATGATTGGCTTTGTTTCGAGCATGAGCGCATATCCGTCCGTGCACATCATAGCGCTTCACACTGTATTTATCCTACTTCAATCCGTAATGGTAGGATCCGCTAGAGGAGGACCCTCTGTAATAACGGGTAAATAACACCACCAGCCGTTACATCGGCCACGACTACAGGTTATTCCACCGTATCAAAATCTCCCTCGGCGACCCACCGCGTCTGCTTCAGTTGAACATGGCAACGATCCTTTTATAAGTGCACGTACATTTACTGGTAAGGTTTCTTACAGCGATAATACGATACTACAATGCCCAACTCCTCTCCTTCGCCAGATCGCTTCCTTGTTGAGTTTTTCATCGACCCCACTGGCTGGTGCATACTCCCGCGTCTTGTAATTGACACAATATTCATCGGTTTCCTCATCGATTGAGGCGTTAGATCCCCTCCAGGATACCATGCCCCGCCCAGCCGACACCTACACACACGATCAGGTATTATGCAAGCTCGTGGCGTCTCAGAAGGATAGTCGTTAAGAGTTGTCACAGTTTAGACCCGTCGATAGTGCCAATCTAGGAGAAACTGTTCAGTGCTTTCATTGTAAGCGCTGGCAAGGAAGTGCAAAAGTCCTAAGCCGCAAAAAGGTCAGAATCTTTAGGACACCAACTCTGCCCAGCCAGACTGACAAGACTTTCAGGCGCACCTCCAGAATTGTCCCGAATACGCGGCGTGGAGGGCGGCAGGAAATGGTCAAGAATTGGCTCCTCCGAACCCATACAACGCCAGTGGTAGGAGAGCTTTCGCTGACTCTTCCGGCTTTGACAATTCGAGTCTCCATTTGGGGCCAAATCAAGTCCCTACCATGCAACGGATACGATCGACGCTGGACATGAGCAAATACTTTGACGAGTTCTTTGATGATAGTCTTGATCACAAGGTATGACCAACATGCCCACAACGGGAAACTTTTGAACCATTGTCTGATGGAAGCAGTGCGCAAGAGTTCGGTGCCGAAGCTGTGGCTTTGTCCGAGCGAAAAATGCAACTCGGCAAGCAGATCATTTGATGCAATGCAAGGATTTTCTCGCAACAGCTGAGGGAGAAGAGCTCTTGGCAAGTGGAAGCCTGGTTCACAATGTGCAACACCAGCCTCCCGCGGTTTGGAATAGTGCCAGACCACATCCCGATCTCATGGTTCGTCATCTTTCGAATCGCCCTCGAAGTGGAACGTCGCCAATCGGTCCCCATCCACGGCCTTCGCCACCTCGTGTATCTCAACGTTTAGAAGCGCCTTCGTTGGCCCAACACTTACTGGGTCAATCTGAGGATTTATTGACTAATGCTACTCAACATAGCTTTTTGGCGCATGCAGGCTCTGGATCGCTGAGTGAGAATGACTTCAATCAATGGCTGGCCCAGATTGGATACATCTCACGATCACTTGTCCCTTTCACTGGAGCACTAATAGGTAAGATCCGCATACCAGAGACTGCGGAACTGGAACATGACTCAACGTTTCGGTGCTTGGACCTGCTTTGCTCTGCCGTAAGTAACATGAAGAAAGAGCTGGAATTTCTTGAAGCTACCAAGCGCGAGTATGGACTCGAAGTGTGCTTGGATGAACCGAGACCGCCTACCAAAAGCTTCATCGATCTGTTCAACAGCGCATCGTGTGCGTCTGCCACATTACTCGAGGGCATGGTATTGCTGTGGGCTGTCGAGATTGTAAGCTGCTTCATAATGCTTCCGACCACAAGCTGACCGCTTTCAGCTCTTCTACAATTCCTTCTCATACGCAGGCTCATTTGTTGCCCGATCAATGCCGACACCGGGGCGAAGCTCTTTTTCGCTTCCATCCTACAGCTTGCCGTTGAGCGCATCTCCAAGCGCATATAACGGCCAAGCGACACGTAAAGATAGACACACAACCGCCCTCCGGGAAGCATTCATCGAGAACTGGAAGTCAGAAAACTTTGGCCGGTTCGTGGATGTTTGTAAGTCTATTGTCGATGAGCTTGCCATGGTTCAAATAACGGGCAATGGACGAGCGGAGACGTCGGCCTGCGAGCGCGTCTTCAATCAGGCCGTCTGGCTATGGGCACAGGTATTCCCTCAAACTACAGGTATAGGGGAACAGAGTGAAGCAGGTCATGAAGATAGCATTCGTGGTGGTAGAGAAAATAACGCGATAAATAGAAGTCGCTTGACTGGCAACTCTGTCGAGATTGAAGACGAAGATGATGCGCAGACCTCTGCTCATTTGGGGTGAGTCTTGCCAATTAAATTACCAATTGTTCAATCATGCTAGTGCTAAGTATGTATAGGATGAGTATAGATGGACTCGGGCTGGTCATTGCAACGGTCAGAGCAAGTTGATGTGCAGGATTTAATCTGCTCAGCACAATGACATTTTGTCTAGGCAGAGGCCTTCATCCAGCCCCATCATACCAGGATGAACACACTCTAAGCGCTATAACCACTTTTAAATACGAGATTGGCTGCTGTAGAGCTGTGTATGACGCAGGGGCCGATCATCAGCCAATCTCCTAACCATACCAGGCCTCGGTCCCATGGATCTATCCTCCATCTACACCTCGATCCCAGCAATCTACCGATGCGTTTATTGTGGTAAATATTAATTACGGAACCAAACACTTCAAGCACCCAACTCAGTGCCCGCTGCAAGAAACTTGCCAACCAATCTTGGCATATCAGTTTGTAAGTCTTGGGAAGCTATCGTGCTGTATTTTGTCGAAAGAGATGTAAGCAAGGTCCATGTGTTCGGAAGCTGTACCTCTAGTCAGTATGATCGACGTCTTACACAGTGGGTCTGATGCTTCTTCAAAACTTACCTCGGCCTCTACATCTAAGTCATCTTCTGTCATGTGCTGACGGGATTGACCTCTCTGCTCAATGCTGCATGGTGAGCCGTGGGGGGAGCTTCGCCTCGTCGCAAGATGATCTTCTAGTTCAGCGAAGAGAATGTCTTCTGTGCTCTTGATGATTTGCTCCTGGAAGTTCCTCCGCTCCCATTGACCCCAGCCCTGTGCTGAAAGATGGAGCTCCTTCAATAGAACAGGTAGCCGTCGCATACGATTTAGTCTCTGTTCCTGCCGAAGCCATTCGCTGCCTTTGGATGACTTTTGGTAGTATGCAATGACGGCACTATCCAGGCTATCAAAACCGGCTGCGTCAACGGCCTTTAGAACTTGTGATAAGCGATCTTCAACGGACGCCGGAGTTTCGAGGTGGGTATCTCCCGTGTTGGTGGCATTGTGCGCATCTTGAGCACTCCTGGCCGACGCGAGTTCCCCTCGTTCAAGAGCTGCTTCAAAGGCCGACAAATCTTTCTCGACCGTAGGTGTAGATCTATTTCCAGGACTTTGTGGCTTAGTGGTAGTATCCCAGGATAGATCCGACGTAGGTAGTTCTCCCCATGTATCTGTGATGGCCGGGCTTGGAAAGAAAGTCGGGTCTGCGAACATGGCAAGGTCAATGGGGAGGCACTTGGGTAAGCAGCGGTGTACTCACCTAAGAAGTAGTTCTGCTTCATGGCAGCAGCTTTATCGGTTGACTGGTAAACGAAGTTCGGGACATCGTTTAAAAATTGAGACGCCGGTGTTCTGGCAGCGTGCAATTGGTCTTGTGTTTGTCTAACAGTCCCGGGGACCGGATGAGGAGGACGTCTTTGTGTTTCGCATGGTGCTCCGAGTGTTAGGTACACCGATTCTGATCGAGAGTGCACAGGTATGTTGGGTCCGATCCTTGACTGGTCATTAATGTCTTTCGATGGCGGCGTTTGTAATGCTTGACTTGGAGGGGAATATTGGACTATCTGCGGCGACCGAAAAGATGCCGGAACTGCGTATTGTGGCTGCAAAGACAAGATGAGTTCAATTGGTCTTGCCTGGACACATGTTGGAGGATTTGGACTTACGAGCCCATTGGACCTTGAGCTGGACTCCTTTGAAGAGGGTCCAGGGTTTGTCCTCTTTCTCTTGCCTGTCAATTGGTTGCGACCGTCTTGACCTTGAATTCCGTTTGTTGGTGCTCGTAATGACTGGTCTCCACGCGGGGAAGCAACCGATCGCGTTGACAACAGAGATTGTGACACAGCATATGTTGGCTGCACAATGAACTCTATTAGCATACCCTTGCGAAACCGCATTGATTCAGACTCACGAGCTCCATGCGTTCTGATGTAGGACTGAGCGGAGTTATTTTGACAATCTGTTGGTTGGTAGTGTTCATTCCCAGGATGATTAGTTGGACGGCTGTGGATCAAGACTACCTGTATGTCTAGGATCTACTATTGGGATTATTCTTCAATACATATAAGTCGTCTCAATCGATCATTGCAATTCAGACAAAATTCCACCATCCGACACGTGGCTGCATCAATCAGTTCTCAGAAGTGTGCTCCGGGTCGAAGGATTCTACAAGGGTTGGAAGCTATGTCGCGTATCCGCTCGAACCAGGCTGCCTGACATCCTTCAATCCTTGGGATGGAAAAAAACATGTGACGGGAATATCACAGCTTCCAAGATACGCAGGGATGGGATGAACTCGTTGACGCACGTGTAGAAGCCGCCTCCAGGAGCCGCTTCGGCACCTCCGCCCTAGCGCTGCTGTGCCGCAGTCGGTACGCGTCTATTGCCGCTTCAGGGAGGTCTCAAAGCTTGACTTGCCTGAACCGAGACCTACATGGCTTCATTATATACTCGTTGGGGTCCGAAAAGTAAGCCCTAGTCCGAATGTTGAGTTTCGTCCTTAAGCCTCAAGGTTGTCGATCCATAATCGCGCCGCCTTCGCCGGTTGGGGTCTGCGGGACGGGCCATGAAATATCCTAGCGCCCCGGGGGGAGGAAATACACGGACCTTACTCACACCAAAATTCGCAGGCGTCAGGGTCCGTGTTTTCTTTCCCCCCTCAGCCAAGAGACATTGCACACAAGCAATTTTAGTGGCTCCGCATGTCCGGGGTGACGAAGTGTACACGAATGTGCATATTTGACATCTCCTAAGAATTAGCTAAGCTAGGTATTAGTCACCAAAACGGCACATGGATGTTCGGCACTCAGGTGGAGATATTCTGACCATTCAAAGCTATGTAGTGCAGTAGTAAGTCTCCGATGAGACTATCCTGATATAGAATAGCTTAAACAGGCTTGTCCCAAATTATTGAGATTCTACGCTAAAATACCTTTTCGCTCAAATGGTTCTCACTAATGTACGAAATCTTACGAGAATTTAGTAGTTAAAGGAAGGACAGCGAGCTGAGGGAATTAATACATAAGTTAATTCGAGGTGTTTTAGTCACCTCTTGGTTATGGTCATCTACCTGGTCCTGGAAGATAAGCAGGGAATAATCTGCTATACAGTATGTAAGAATTTATAGTGGGCTTTAGATCTGCCAATTGGTTTTTTAACCGTCTTTTAGGACAAGGTCAAGGACTAGGGATATAACGGCAACTAAGGGTTGACCAAAACACCCGGAATTAACTTGCTATGTTTTCTCGATACGGGTACCTGGCCCTGGCTAGCGTGTTGGGGAACCGGAGGTACTTTTGAGACTTTGCCCTAATATGGAGTACTAGGCATCCATATTGTGAAGGATTGGTTCTCGATACACAGTTAACCAGATAGGGCAGAGCTTTTGGTTAGGACCTTGCTTCTAGCTACAAAGCTCCTATACGATGTGGCAAATGCAAAATAAGCGTGCAGGCATTTATGACTAGATCTTATCTCACCTAACGCAGGATCATACTCCGCCCGTACTATTTCTATTCTTTGGCCAGTTCTGGCGAAATGGATAGAAATGGGGCAATGCATGTGAATATGACCACCTCTTTGGAGACACCGTTCAGACCGTTACTGTACAAATCTTATCCTGGCCCAGCCCACTTTGAATCCGACCCCTGTGCTCGAAATGGATAGGATCGTAGCGAGAAAGCTCGCGTTGCATTTTCTCGTATATCGTAAGACGGACGTACCGTGTTCCCTCGACAAAGTGGCACTGAGCTGTGGAGACAAACCCCGATTAAAACTGTTGAAAATTCCCTTAGATAGGTTTAATGTCACTATCTATGGGGATCTTACTCCACAGCCCCGTGCCGCTTTGTCGAGAGAATACTGTAGTGGATTTATCAGTGGAGTCGAAACAAAACTTTCCAATTGGCGCATAATTTTCAATTGTGTGTTTGGCGTACGGATATAATATGTTCAACGTCATATAGAGGATGCCTCCCCGGCCGGCTGCGGGCGAAAGAAGGGGGGAGGTGAGGTCTAGGGGCTTTCTACCAATATCTGCATAAGTAAAGCAACACTCTTTGTACATATTCGAGCTAGCCTATCTACCAGTGCTGTCTCAGCCGATCAAGCATCATCTTTATATAAGCCACATCTGTAATATCTGGCACATTTCTTAACGTCGCGCTTTGTTCTCTTGACTTGACTGTTAGGTATTCCAAGCCCCCTGACGAAGTAGCTGAGGTGGCATTCCTCCCATATTTACTCTCAAACCAATCGAGAAGTTTGATTGGCGGGTTCTTCGAAGCGTCTCGCTCAGACCTTGATAATCTTTCCATCCACTGGCTTGTTGGCAAGGTGTTAAATTCGAGACCTGCTCTCGCTATCGAAGGCAGCATGTCTCGGGTCCAGTGAAATCGAGTCGGGTTGAGGACGTGGTATACAAGTTCTTCTTCAGAGCTTGGGTAGGCCATTGCGTCACAGTTGAGATTTGCGAGATCCAGGACGACAGCAGCAGCAAGATCCACCGGTAGCCAAGTCATCTCCTATTGTCATGTCAATTGATATTATCACATCTTCAGAACCTGGCCTTACCTCATCAAGAGCGGGAAGTGCGCCCAAAGTGATCGCAGTCTGAATCATCAATGGAATTCCCTCTTGGCTATTCCACTCGCCCACTTTGGTGTCGCCAACCAGTTGTCCGATGCGAAGCACTCTTGTATCTGCGCTAAACCTTTTTCGTGCATTAATAGTAATATGTTCTGCAACATACTTCGATTGCGCATAGCCAGTTTGTTGAGCATATGCAGGGGACGCCACCTTAGTCTCTTGAACTTTACCTGGGCGAGGTGATCCTCCTGCTGACGAGACTGAGGAGCAGAAAAAGAATCGGGCTGCCTTAGGTATCCTAACACTAAGGCCCAACTGGATAAGATTATACACAGCTTTGATATGCTGGTCTTCGAAACTCCTGACGGGAATATTGAAATTAACAGCCCAGGCACTATGGATGATAGTGGTAAGCTTAGTACTAAGCTCGTTGATGCGAGACTTGCTGAGGCCAAGGTCAGGACGGCTGAGGTCACATGAGAGTATTACTGTCTTGCTTCGTTGTTCCTGGTTGAGAAATAGCCCGCGACCTTCAAGTGAGCTATAGAATCGCTCAGCAGCAGCAGAATCACTTGATGCTCGTACTAAGGCCCATATGCCTCCAACCCTTACTTGGTCAGTGAGCTGAGCAATAATATGGGCTCCTAGAGCGCCGGTTGCACCAGTGAGTAGCTGGTCTCGGGCGTTAGCTTGGTTCTCCTTGCTGCCTGAGGTAAACGAGACATACCACAAGCTCCGTATCAGGTTGAGGAACAGTTCCAACTATATGGGGCGTGAATGAAGAGTATTTTCGGATCAAGTCCTCCATTACTTTCAGCTCGTCTTCGACCTGATCTTCCGTGCCGTTTCTTAATCTCTCCAAGTAGCCTGCAAGCCGTTTAATGTTGCCTGTTTCATATAGGACATTTTGCCCCAATTCTGCTTGTCTTCCGTTCAGGTCGAGTTCCCTCTTGATCAAACTCCACATCTGGATGCACTGCAAGCTGTCAACCCCCGAAGCAAAAAAGTCGGCTTCTGTCGAAGGAACGTTAACGTCACACTGGACCTTTAACTGCTCCAGCAGATATCTCTCGAGTTCTTCATCCCGCAACAGTAGTTTGCCTCCCTGGCTATTGCATCCCTCATACTTGTTATATGCCGCTTCGATTTCTTTCTCGAATTGACGATATGTCGGCACACGAACAAAGGTGCCCTTATCAGTCCTAGGATATGTGGTGTCGGCCGGGAGCGTAATCACTAGTTCCTTGGGAATATGTGAGAATGATTCGGAGCGAGAGTTAGCGTCTTTAATGGAAGGCCAGATTGCATCAAGGAAGTCTTCGTCAGACATCCAATCAAAGCGATCGGCCTTGATAATTAAGATCCCAGGATATACTCGTCCATCGCCGAAGACAATGGATTCCTTGACAATCTCCTCTTGACGAACGCGACCTTCAATTGGGAGTGGTAAGACCTTCTCACCATTGATCAGAGTAAAACGGTCATCAAGACGGCAAGCGAACTTCCATAGGGCTGGTCTCGTTGGATGTCTCGAAAACAAATCCCGTGTCCGGAATGATCCAGGTGGGTTTTCAGAATTTGTAGTGCTTTTAGATGGCAGGCCGTCAAGTGCGACACATTCATATAATCCAGGGGCCACTTCGTCAAAAATAGTGTAAGGCTTGGCAGGAGGTAAGATGCGAACATAATTCCATGCCTTATCGCCTTCTGGTCGTACAGAAGTGGCAAGTCTTCCAGTCTCGGTCCTTTCACGCAATTAATACACAGATGAGTGCTGAAGGCTTTTCGATACTTACGCCCCATAGTTGCCACAGAGGTTAACACCTCGCTCAACTAAGTGATTTCCGAGGTCGTCAGGACATCCACTACCACCATACAATACCAATTTGATGTTAGCCAAAGCCTGGATGCCCTCTTCCGTCTCTGCGAGCAGCTTGATAACATAAGGTACGCAGTGGAAGATTTCAGGCTCGATGGTCTTGAGTTGTTGGATAACAGACTCTCGTGTTAACGGCAGACTATAGTTTGCAAGATAGATAGGCTTGCTAGAGTAGATTGACCGGAAAACTTCATAGAAACCATGGCTATGAAATAGAGGTGACGTGATAAAAGCTCTCATGTCCATATGGACGGCAAAGGAACCGAGACAGCTGCTATTAGATAGATAGATCGGTTTTGGCAGGCCAGTTGAACCAGACGAGTGGATAATAACAGCGACTTTGCGAGACTCGGCTTCCTGGTTATAGTTGCGGGTGAATCTTGGGGCATCTTGATCGTAAAAGTCTGAAGTCTGCAACAGAGGCAGGACTTTTAATGAGCGGATTTTCTGAACTTGATCTAGGATTGGGTGGAAATTGGCCGTAGTAAGAATGGTGTCGCAATTAGTTGAGTCGAGCAACTGAATGATGGCTGGGTGTGCAAGACGGGTCGAGATGAGAAACGAAGTATAACCTAGTCGGTTCAAGGCAATAATCTGGATAATGACATGAAGTCCAGATTGCGCTAGGATGCCAACCACAGGCGGTCTCTCTATGGTTGGATCCTCCCAAGGTTAGCTTGATTGTTACATAAACGACCATGAGCCCCAACACCTACCACAGACGTAAGACCTATCTTTTGAAGCTGTTCAGCTGCCGCATCAGCATAGCGATCGATGGCGACAGCACTGTGCTCCTTAAAATCATCGTGCGTCATCTCTGGAATCCCAATAAGAATCCGGTCGCCCAATTCTGCAGCACGTCGCTTGATCATCTCATCAAGCGTGAATAGGTTTGCCTGAGGATGTTGGGACACCTGCACTTTCTGCACTTCTGTGCGAGGATCGTGTTTAATCGTCATGATGGCAGAGTAGTTTGTTGGACGACTAGTGTGATCGTCAGTGTTTAGCTGACCATATTTTAATCTCCAGCCTGCAGCTATATATCTTGTCACGTCAGTTATTAAACAATTCTGTAAACTTACCTGTACTGGCACAGTTGAACGGCAAAGGACGGACAGTACAGTGTTGATTCCCCGCATAAGGCGAGACAACACCGAGAGGCATCCGGCTCACCAGAATGTCAGCGGGGTAAAAAGCCCACCAATTACCAAGGCGAGCGGCGCATCACATGTGTCACTGGTAAGGTTGTCCAGGTTTCATTGTCCCTTGACTTGCCCATCTATAGCCAAGCGATCAACACGCTGATCTGAAGCGCCAATAGCGTGCGAAACTCTTAGCAACGGTCCTATTGTTCACTCGGTTATAGATGGATATGGACCTGTTGGTGATTTGGTTATAGATGGACCCGTCGATCAATCGGCTATAGATGGACTCGAAATTCCCCGCAATCCATGGACCTTCCCCATGGGGTAGTCTAGCTGTGATCCGGGGAAAGAACATGGATAGTGTACACCAAAGAGTCCAGGTAATACTACGTACTATAACGTATCAACTTGGAGGAGAACTAACGAGGTATATTAATCTTGGGACCCAGCGATGTTGAACTGCACAAGCATAGACCAGTTTCCTTCCAGTGAACTCTAAGGCAATCCTCAGAATTATTTAACAATGACCACAGCAACGCAAGAAATCAAGTTAAACACGCTCGACCCGAAGGAAGAAGCAACTGTTGATCATGTCGACATTTTACAAAAAGACCTCAAGAAGCTAGGCAATGAAGAGCAACGTGACAAGTTTGGCTCCTATGCCAAGACTGACCCGAAAGAAGTTGCACTCGTCAAGAAGCTCGACCTTTATCTTCTGGTTAGTAACGTTCACATCATATTGGTGACCCCGCTAAAGACAGCTCCTTCTAGCCTATTCTGTGGGTCATGTACTTCCTGAACTTTCTCGACCGCAATGCCATTGTCAACGGTAAACTCAATGGGCTTGATAAAGACCTAGGCATGGTCGGGTCACAGTATAACACCTGCGTCAGCATCTTCTTTGTAGGGTAGGTCAGAGCATGTAGACATTCACATAGGGACCTTTGCTAATTCACACAGATACATTACTGGTCAGATTCCTTCCAACATGCTTATCACTCGGATTCGCCCCTCGTGGTATATGTCTGGATGGATGATGGCTTGGGCTATTGTATCCACATTGATCTGCGTCGTTAAAAGTTATCACGGCATGTTAGCCTGCAGGTATCTAACTCATACTCTCTTAGACACGTGATTCGCTTACTGACCATCATCCCACGCTTAGACTCATTCTTGGCATGACTGAAGCCCCGTTTTATTCGGGCGCATGTTACCTGGTCAGTCTGTTCTACAACAGAAAGGAGACCGCGACGAGACTTTCTATATTCTACACTGGAAATCTGCTCGCCAGCTCTTTCTCTGGTTTGATTGCTGCAGGCGTTTTTGCGGGTCTCGATGGCAAACGTGGCTTGGAGGGTTGGAGATGGTTATTCCTCATCCAAGGTGTTGTTACTGGTGAGTGACACCAGGTTCAACATTGAAAGTGAAACAAGATAAAATGAGATCAAACCAATGCTGATAATTGATATAGTCGGAGTCGCAGCGATTGCCTTCTTCCTCCTCCCCGATGCTCCTCTTCATACCCGCTGGCTTACTCAAGAAGAGCGGGAACTTGCCCACTCGCGTATCGCCCGCGACACGACCGAGAAGCGCATGGCGGTCAGCAGCTGGACTGGCCTTTGGGAAGCCGCCAAAGATTATCGAACATGGATCTTTGCTCTTCAGGGAAACTTACATCTCTCAGCCAACGGCTTCAAGAATTACGTGCCCACAGCGGTTAAGTCCCTTGGCTTCAACACAACCATCACTCTTGTCTTGACATGCCCCCCGTTCCTTATTGCGACCGCTACGTCTATACTTGTGTCGTACTCGTCGGGTCGCCTAAATGAGCGAACGTGGCACATAACCATCTCAAAATTCATTGCGAGCATTGGCTTTGCTGTGGCCACAGGGACATACAACATTGGAGCTCGATACTTTGCCATGGTACTCTTCGTGGGTGCCACATATGGAGTCAATAATATCAATATTGCTTGGACTTCTGCCACCCTTGGCCAGACTGATGAGAAGAAGGCGGCTGCAATTGCCATTGTTAACACTCTGGGCAATTTGTCTTTCGTATACACTCCCTACCTCTGGCCTGACAGCGGGGCGCCTCTGTTCCGTTTGGCGATGATTGCTAGTATTCTATTTTCGATGGGCGTTGTGGCGACGGCTTGGGTGATGAGGCTCTTATTGAAAAGGATCAATAAGAAGATCAAGGCATATGAAAATGAAGCGGTGAACTTATATGCTTATTAGTCAATTGAGGTAAAACTCTTTTATTACTTTGCAAATATCGTTGTTAGCTGCGCGAAAGGTCGGGGTGCGCACAAGAGGTGTTGGTTATATTATCAGTCTAGGTAGGCTAAGTTACTTTAGTTATTCAAGATTTGATAGCAAATTTGAAGCAAATCCTCTGATTTACGTCGATTCGGATGATCCTTGGCCAACATTCTCCTATAAACCGCAACCACATGCTCTAGCAGCTCGATTGCCTTTGCCACTTGCCCATTAGCCTCGTATGCTCTTGCAAGCTCATGCTGTGATACTAGCCGATCCGGATGATTCTTTGCTAAGACTGCCTCTCGAATGGTAACCACATGCTCTAGCAGCTCAATTGCCTCTGCTACTTGCCCATTAGCCTCGTATGCTCCTGCGAGCCCGTGCTGTGATGTCAGCCGATCCGGATGGGTTTCTGATAATATCGTCTCTTGAACCGCGACCACATGTTGTAGTAGCTCTATAGCTTCTGCAGTCTGTCCGTTTTCTATATATGCTCCTGCAAGCTCGTGCTGTGATACTAGCCGATCCGGATGATTCTCTGCTAAGACTGCCTCTCGAATGGTAACCACATGCTCTAGCAGCTCAATTGCCTCTGCTACTTGCCCATTAGCCTCGTATGCTCCTGCAAGCCCGTGCTGTGATGTCAGCCGATCCGGATGGGTTTCTGATAATATCGTCTCTTGAACCGCGACCACATGTTGTAGTAGCTCTATAGCTTCTGCAGTCTGTCCGTTTTCTATATATGCTCCTGCAAGCTCGTGCTGTGAAGCTAGCTGATCCGGATGGGTTTCTGATAATATCGTCTCTTGAACCGCGACCACATATTGTAGCAGCTCTATAGCTTCTGCAGTCTGTCCGTTCCCTTCATATGCTCTTGCGAGCTCGTGCTGTGATGCTAGCCGACCCGGATGGGTTTCTGATAATATCGTCTCTTTAACCGCGACCACATGTTGTAGCAGCTCTATAGCTTCTGCAGTCTGTCCGTTTTCTTGATATGCCATTGCGAGCAGATGCTGTGATCCCAGTCGCGATGGGTGATCCTCCGTTAATGTAGTATCTCGAACCTTGACCAAACTCTCCAGCAGCTCTACTGCCTCTGTCACACGTCCGTCCATGAGTAAACACCGTCCAACCCAATAACCTAGCTTGCATTGCTCTTTGCTCCAGTCCTCCGCAGAGGGATTCAACAATTTGATCGCATGAGGCATATATTGTCGCCAAAGAGCTCTGTTTTCCCATTTGTCTGTCGGGAACACCTCCTCCATACGCTCTATGGTTGTTTCCCTTGATCTTTTCTCCGATTCATTCTCCGCAGCCCAAGACCATATCGCCAGATGCACCAAACTATGCATATCAAATACCTCACTGGATCCTCGCCTGGATAGAAACCCGTAGCCACATAACATGCCGATCGCTCGGGTCAACTGTTGCCGTGAGTTGCCCTCGGGTAACATTGACTGAGGCACCGCCTTCGGCTCAACGTAAGCCATAAACATCAGAATACGCGAAGCAAGCTCGTCAGCCTTGTGGATCTGATTAAACGAGATGAACCAAGTGGTGGCCACAGGATCTTGAGACTGTTCGTATCTTGTGTCGTCCTGGAACTCGGCGCTCAGAAGTTCTGTTCTGTCACGATCAGTGTTTTGAAAAAGGTGTAGATACTCTGTGATTGAGATCTGGTTTTCATTCAAGTATGCAGCTGCTTGTGTGATCGCCAGTGGAAGATATGTTAGTAACTCCAGGAGATGGTCCGTAGCCTGTTCGTCACTTGGAAAAATCTCCTGGATTAATGCTTCCTTGAAGTAGCTTCTCGCTTCGTCTCGGCTCATTGCTGGTATTTCGATGATGTTCCTCCCAGCAACCGAGACTGCTAGTGATCTGTCTCGTGTCGTAAACAAGATTCGTCCTTCTTCGCTTTTGGGAAGCGACCGGAATATGCCGTTGTCTTCGCCCTCTGATCCCTTAAGGATTTGTGTGTCATCGGCATTGTCAATCACAAGGAGCCACTTGCCCGCACGTTTTGAGCTCAAGTACTGGCGGACTGACCCAATGGCATCAGCACCATCAGAAGTCGGGATATCGCAAGCATCCTTGATCTGCATGCACGCCTGCTCGAAGCTAGCGCGGCTCAGCGCTGGCATCCAAAAAACTGAGTAGTCTTGTTTCATCTCCTTGACCCAGTAGGCAACCCGTAAAGCAATCTGCGTTTTACCGATGCCCCCTAAGCCAACAATGGCAGCCTTCCGGCGTCCTTGGTTGAAGAGTAGACCTTGCACCCTGGCAAGAATATCATCTCGACCTACGAAGAGGTCATTCTTCGAAAAGGGAATGAGTAAAACAGGCCGAGTGCGATGCTCGTCGATAGTACGTGAATCTTGGCTCTGGTCGGAAGGATTTTGACTCTGTAAAGATAACATGCTCTGGAGGTTCGAGGTTAAGCGCGAAACATCTTCTATCGTGATCAGTGATTATCACTAAAGGGGTGGATGACATACCGTGTTCAGGTGAAGGATCCCAAAAGCCAAGAAAAGCCTTGGCACAAGCCGCCGCGGTAGCCGCAGCATAACGTTGCCAACTCTTGTTTTTATGGCTATCGGCATAGTCACATGCCCCTTTTATCACAACGCATGGGAGTCTATCCCAAACACCCGCTCCCTCCATCTCAAATGCAATAACACCTTCCTTCGTTGCAATTTGGTCGCGGTCTTTGCCAGACTTCATGACCGCGTCACCAGAGGCCATCAACCCGAAGTGAACAGTAGAAATGGGACAGACCCCAGGAGGTTTTAACCGGCTTCGTAACACAAGCTCACCATTGCATCCAAGCTCCTCACACGATTTGTCGTTTTCTGTATGACAGTATGACGCTTCGAATAGTCTGTCTTTTGTAGAACCAGGATATTCAGCATGTAACTCAGGTTCTTGACAAAGATCTTTCAAATAGTCTGCCATCTTGGTGCGTAACTGTCGACGATACCGAAGTGAGCTTAGTTTTGTTAAGACTCCCCTTATCTCCTGGTTTGGTCTCCCTAATGAGTCCAGTAGAGTGTCTTTCCGGACAAATCGGTCAGGCAGTTGCCGTCCAAAGTCATACTGAACAATGCCGTCACTGATGATGACATCTCCTAGCACAATTTCATCTTTATCCAGTTTGAAGGGAACAACGCCACAGACACCGACGACAAGGGCTAGCCTGAGACGCCGAAAACTTGCTCGGCAGTGGGAAGCTACGGCAGCCGCATTAGCCTTGCCCATCCCTGGCATATATGCGAGAACAACGTTGTGGCATCCGATCACGCCCGTGGAATAGGCATTGGGGTCGCCTAGCTCTTTGCCGAATGATGGGCCGTCATCATCCCAGTGATGATCAAACAAGGCTTCAATAGCATCAGCCTCAAGGGGTAAAGCGCAAATGATAGCTATCTCGAAGCCATAACGGTCGTTCGGGCGGGGCGGCCTAGGCGATCGCGTTGACATTATGAGGGTGCCGCTTCAAGATCGTCCTCTGGAATGCGACGGGCCTTGAATGGACTCCAATAGAACGTGTCACAGTCAAGGAAGCGGAAAAATCTAGAATGGAGCATGTGATAGGTAACCGAGTAGGTGAAACAAAACGACGAAGAGTCAAAACCCGAGAATAGAATAATACGATGGTGCCCACCGGTAGATCGGCTGTCGTATATTGATTTAATTAGAAAGAGAGAGAATTCTTGGGCACTCGACAATGAGCGGGGAAACGTGTAAGCCTAACCCCGCAAGGCACATTGCTCTCCCTCGTGACTATTTCTTGTCGAGAGCTGGTTGGCTCCCAATCATAGCTCGTGGGATCCCTGCAGAGGCTGTCAGGTTTGAGGCTGATTCGCCGGCAAATCTGATAACCCAGGCAGCCTTGTGGTGATAACAGATTTGGCTACGTCATCCACTGTGTCCCAGCTGACTTTGTTCTTAATTTAGGTAATCGAGTATTCGACCCGGTCTGCGGCCCGCTCCTAGCGTCGTCGTTGAACGATGATCATGTATCGCAAGTGACACCATGCAAGTACCGAGCATAGGATGGGGGCCCGGGATAAGAAGTGCCGCGTGAACACGATAAAGACTGGGTAAAGTTTTCAATGGGCCAAATGCACGTGATGATTGATAAGATCCCCAGTTATGAGAATGGGATCTAATGCAGGATGATGATTGTGTTAGTTGGAGAATTCAGTCACAGACCAAGCTGTGGAATATGTGGACCCTAAAACTCACCTCACTGAGGGTTCGGAATAGCCTTTGATCTGTTACACGCGGATCACAATAGGATCTGACCTGGGTAGAGATAGGCAATTCTCTATCAGAAGACAAACTATGCCAGTGAGCACTTTTGTACTATAAATGGCTTTTGTGTGGTCATTCTGCCAGGCTGAAATCTCCTTTGCTGCATCTACCCTGTAGAAAATGTCACTCTTTCGCATCCCAGAAGATTTTTTCCGCCAGCCTTGAAATGAGCTCTCAATTACGAACAGGCGCGATGTAACCCCGCTCAGCCAGATCCGGAATGGTCGCTCCAGCTTACCCTTGACACGGCCTGGGATGAGACGCGCGCCTCCGATAAACAGCCACCAAGCTGCGTGCACTACTCGAACGAATGGAAGCTAGAAAGTCAGACGCTCTTCAATTCAAGTGAGCAAGGGAGCTACACTCTTTAACGTTTAAGTTGAAGCAAGGGAGGTTTTCCACGTATGCATCATCTATTGCCCCCCTGCCCGCCTTTCGCTAGCGTCGTAGAATCCTCCCTTGATTCACCCTTTCCCCCTACAGATAGCCAGATCTCCTGTCGACTCGTCATGCTCCTAGCGCCTTACCAAACCACTTCAATTAATTCTCCAACCTTCCATGTGTCCATTCAACCCAATGTATGCAACATTCTACCCTGATCTTGAACCTCCAGCATCGCTATACGCACCAAGAATCCAGCACATTCCTTTCTCAATACATCATGCCCTTTCACAGACGTCGCCACCCAGCTCAGCTCTGACATGCTCCAATGTCCAGCTATCGATGTTCCAAGTTTCCTTGGACGGGTCATTCCTTAATTGTCAGATATCGTGTTCAAGAAAAGGGGCAAAGACAAAAGTGTCTCAATGTCATCAAAGTGGTATCTTGTCATCGCTATTAATCGCAGTCTGTCGGGGTGTTACCTTGGTTCACCTCGTGACTTTGACCTATACTCTTCAAAGATATTCTTCCTCCCACGACACCTGTTGGGTTCTTTAGATGGATCTGCCATTAGCCAGAGTATTCACCACTGTCTTGGCGACGCTCTTCTTGGCGGCTGTTGCTTTCAAAACACTTTTTCCTGGCGATGACTCCTACAGGTGCCGCGCTCTCCAGAACACTGGTCGCTGGATTGATCCATCGCGAGACGAACAAGGGAATCGGAATTCCTTCCACCAATGGCAGCCAGACGGATGCATTTTCAACAACTATCAATCGGACGACATCCGCCGGTGCATGGAAGGTCGTCCAATCGTAATCGTGGGCGATTCAACTTCTCAGCACGTGCTTCATGCACTGAACCGACTGGTACGCACGTGTGGAGCGCTGCATAATCTCCAATCTCCAGTACTGACATGACTTTCAGCTTGATAAGAGACGAAGCGATAAAGACAGGAAACAGAAAAAACTTCCTAGGTCACAAGCCTACAACGTGACGTACCACGGTCAGCTGGTCCAGCGCCTGCCAAACGCGTGGGTCTCCAGCCATGGTGTTCCAGGCCAAGAGTATTTCGTGCAAAATCTGGAGTTATTCGCGGAGGAGAAGAGAAATCTCCCACCCATCGAGAATCAAGAGGGTCCTGCTATAATTTACGTGGCCGCGGGTATTTGGTTTACTAAGCAAAAGGGCACGGTGAATGCCGATGCAGCAGGAAATGTCCCTTGGGCTACGCGTTTCGGAGTCTTTAAGGATCATTTCACCAACTTGTCCAATTTCATCTCCGATAATACACCCAGATATGATCCGTTCACCGCGCCCATGGATCCATACGACGGTATCGGAAACCAAGTTTTCTACGCCCCTGCTACAGAACCTTCATATCAAGGGCACAACCCAGGAAGAATCGATGGCATAAACCGGAAAAAGGCCGAAGTTGTCGACATGCAGAATTGGTTGCACGATATTAATAGTACAGGGATACCCATTATCTGGTCTGTGGTTGGAGTCACTACTGGCGAGAACAAAACCTGGAGCGACCCCTTGGGCACAGGCTTCCACGTCATCCCTCAGATTGCAGAGACTCGAGCCAATATCATCCTCAACATGCGATGTAACGCAAAACTTGACCGCATGAAATCCTATCCTTATTCACGCACTTGTTGCACCGATTACGGCAGGAAGCCAGTTACTCAGCTTGGTCTCGTTGCATTCGGCATCATCTACTTAGTCGCATGCATCGTTTGCGAGGTCTTGGATCTTTTTGCCAATCGAGAAAAACCCCAGTGGAGATTGCTCAATATGTACGCAGGATCACTTGCTCTAGCCATACTCATGTGTTATTATGCTGATCGAACACAAATGATGGCCAAGGGCAGTAAGCTCTGGCAGCTGAATGACTTTATCATTCTCTGCGTTCTTTGCATTGCTATACTACTCATCACGATCAGGAGTTCTCGACCGCCACCCCCAGGAGACTTATCTCTGACAAGGGAAGAGAATAATCAGTCTTTCCTTTCTCGAGATCAAACTGAGGAGTGGAAGGGATGGATGCAATGCTTCATTCTGATCTACCAGTGGACTGGAGCCCATGGAGGTTTCATTTACGTCTTGCTCCGTCTTTGTGTGGCCGCATACCTATTCCAGACTGGCTATGGGCATACCTTTTACTTTATCACGAAGAACGACTTCTCGTTTAATCGCGTGGCAACTATTCTGTTGCGACTTAATACCTTGAGTTGTGCTTTGGTATATTTTATGGACACGGACTATCAATTCTACCACTTTTCGCCGCTCGTCTCTTTCTGGTTCCTCGTTATCTACGGGACTATGGCAATTGGCGGGAAGCGATTCAACAGCAACACACAGGTCGTTTTGGCCAAGATCTGCATATCTTGTGTTTTAGTCTCCGTGATCTTTATGAAGACGCCATTCACCGAGTGGGCATTTAGTCTCCTCAAAACCGTTTTCAAGATTCAATGGAGTTCAGCCAAATGGCAATATCACGTCACGCTCGACATATTCATTGTTTATGTCGGTATGGTGGCTGCGACTATCAGCCATGAGATGCGGATGCGAGACACATCCATCGCCTTAGGACTTCGTTTGATCTTTGCTCTTGCTGGCATATTCGCCACTTTTTATTACTTCAATGCGACTGCATATCAAAGCACACAAACATATAAGGTCTGGCACCCTTACATTTCTTTTATCCCTGTATTGGCTTTCATTGCCTTACGCAATGTCTCGGGTTCTGTTCGAAACCATCAATCCAGGGCCATGGCATGGTTAGGTCGGTGTTCTTTGGAGACTTACATCCTTCATGTTCATCTCCTACTCGCAGCTGATTCAGAAGGAATCATCATTATTGATGGCCTCTTCGGTGACGGCTCACTTCTACGAGATAGATGGAGGACTTTACTCATCGTCGTACCACTTTTCATCTGGGTCAGTCACGCAGCAGGATCCGCGACAGCCTATATTGTTAACCTCATTGTGCACCAAACACCGCAGTACGAGAAGCTTGATGATATGGCATTTAGGTGGGCGGAGAGGATTCCAGGCAGCGCGCACATTTCAGTACCTCAGCTTCGGGTGGCTTTCATTATATTAGTGATGTGGATTCTCAACTTGATCAGCCCGGCACGTGAAACCACGCTATCACCAGATGGTGGCCACCACATTCGTGTGGCGCCGCGACCTCCTTTGGAAGTTCCATACTAGCATTAGTAGCTGAGCTTCCGACACGTATATCTTAGACAACCATAACTTAATCGTGACTTCAGGAATAGAGAATTTCTGGAATCAGCTGTGCAAAAGATTCAACCCGTGTAGTTTAAGCGGCTCAGGAGTTACTGTTGGAATTCTGAAATACAGCGTGTTTAGGGCCTTTACCGCAAGGGGGGTTTTTATACTACAGTGAACGGTTAATTGGCTAGCTGGCTGGCTTAGATATATCAATACAAACCACCATACCTAGAGTTGGAATTCTGAGGCAGTGGTGTGGTGAATACAGGCACCTTGGCACACTAGCAAACAAAACTCGATGTTACATCATCAGAATCAAAACAATATGTTTGCAAAGACCAATACAAGATTGTCGATTCAGATATGACTGTGACAAGCTTGAAGAAACGATACACTCTTGAAGTGAGTTTCTACTCAGTTCTTGACAAGTTCTCAATGTCGAACTCGAAGAATATGACTCGTCCTGCCTGTGTCCCAATGATTATTGTCGATCCAGAAACTTCAACAGCATTTTCGTATGGCCGGAATGCTGGTGGTAGCCAGAAAACCTTCTTGTTGTTCCATAATAGCCAAGACCGATCGTCATTGAGCCCGTATCCTAATAGATGCTCATTTACGGATACTGCATGATCGTCCCCGCCCACAAGCTGACCATAAGTATTCATTGTGCCAAGATTGGTATGGAGCTGTTGAGTATTGGCATAAAAACTGAGTCGCCCCGGCGAAAAGTTCAAGTCTACTATTAGCCGTCGAATGAGTTGGCCGCTTAGGGAATTTCGAAACATGAAATATCTACCCTCTCGAAAAAGAAAAACCGAGTCATTCTGGGTGAAAGAGAAGTCGCTTATTCTAGGAGATGCTCGGAAATCGCAGATCAGTTCTCCCGTGCGAATCAACATCGCCTGTACCCGTGTGTCTTTACCATCGTATACATGTAGTGCCAGAAACTTTGAATCTGAAGAAATGGCCAATATACGAGACACATTTCCTGACAATTCAATCATACCAATGTTGTCGGCCTGGACTGTGCTGAATATAGAGGCGACGAATTTCTGCCTCTCAAATTTGCGGCCCCAGGCGTCGGTTATTGTCTCATGAGTCCAAGAGGAAAGAACGACAAAAAGGCGGGAATCGGGAGAGAAGGTTACTCCATAGACAGGTCCATCAAAAGTCAACTGATTAGTGACAGAAAATGTACCGACTTCGAGGATCTTGACATGCCTATCCGAAACCAATCCAATCCAATGATCGTTAGGGGCAACAGACACTGCATACACTTGATGGAGATACAATGATGTGCTATGAATCTTGGTCTGAGAACTAGTGAATCGCTGGCCTGTTCTTATATCCCAAACTTGAAACTGGCCGTTCAGGAACGGAATCGTATTGTCATAACCGCTGTCACTTCTGTAAATGAATGTTGTTCTGGAGACACACAAGTATCTGTTGTCTGAGGTGAATTGGAATATCTCTGGCGATCCATAATCGGCGGATCCTCGCTTCTCAAAGCCATCTAAAAACTGGTGAATGCAATGGTATTTGTTAATGTCCCAAACTCTCACGACTCCGTAGTGGGACGAAGAGGCTGCAAGAGTCTGGTCTGATGAGAGTACCACCGACTCGATTGGATCAGACCTTTTTGGTGACTCGAGGTCCGTTTCACCAGCTTTGTTTGTCCAGACGCTTATAGTTCTGGTTCTACCAGTCGAACTAAGCAAGCTGAAGTCTGGAGAAAGTGCTATAGTACGCCACTCCTCGCCACTTTCGAATAAAGTCAGACATTCGCCTGTTTCAACTCTCCATGTTCTTATGGATCCATCACGGCGGATGGTCGCAAGAACTGTGTGATCTGCGGAGAACTGGGTACGCATGACATGTCCATGACAATCAGGCGAGCAGATGACTACTTCGGAGTCGAGCCATCTGATTTCGAGTTGTCCATTGTTGTCCCCTGTGGGCCCATATTCTCCAATTTCGAATGGCCAACTGTCTTCTGATAAAGCACCGGCCACCATGATTGAAGCGTCTCCGGTTATGGCAATTGATGCTGGTGCGTGTTTCAGTGAGCCAGGGCGAATAAAGGCCCGAAAGAATGGGCTTATCTTCTGGTATCGGATGCATGCGAATGTCTCCGTTTCCCACACCGCGTACTCGCCGGTAAAGCCTGACATTATTACAAGCATAGAAGAATCGGTAGAAAATTCTATAAAGTAGGGCGCAGAGCCCTGCTCCCTGAAGCGACGATACGACGCTCCGCCAGTGATCATTTCAGAATGTGTGAGGCAGATTTCCTGGGGAGCTTCAGCTACATCCAGACGTAGAACAACCGCGGTATCTCGATCCTTCAGGAAGGCAAGGAGTTTATAGTTCTGCGAAAACTGGAACGTTTGCGTATGGGATTGGAATAAGGGGAATTCTCCCATAAAGTCTCCAGTATCACCACGCCAGAGGTTCAAGAAACCGGGTTCGAACTCGTCCTCATCGTCGCTGACATCAGGCTCGGCTTCGTCGTTCCTGTCATCGGACTCAGCATCATCGCTACTGGCATCAGACTCAGCATCATCGCTATTGGCATCAGACTCAGCATCATCGCTATTGGCATCAGACTCAGCATCATCGCTATTGGCGTCAGACTCGGTATCGTCGCTATTGGCGTCAGACTCGGTATCTTCGCCACTGGCGTTTGACTCAGCGTAGTCGCTATTGAAAGTTTTACCCTTTCCACCACCACAGGCGACTACCCATAATGCGTCATAAGAAAGCTTAAATGGTCTCCACCAGTCCAGTTCTCTTCCTTCGCAAGTGATGACTCGAATGCATTCACCTGTGTCTAGTTGCCAGATGCGTATTGTGCCATCATCAGAGTAGGAGCCCAAACGCGAGTTGTCTGACGAGAAGCAGCAATGCCCGATCGTGCTTTCATGGCCTTCCAAAATGTACTGAGCTTGTTCTGACGTCTTACTCGGCTCTGGGGCTTTTCGCACCCATTGGGGGAATCTTGTGCTGAACATTGAATTCAATCTACTACCCGATGGCATAGAACAGAGCAGCGAAGAGTATAGCTGAAGAGGGTGTAGATCAATAACTGTTGAGTTCGTTTGAAGGAAACTGTGGACTTCGCGCAAAAATTGACCGAGCATCTTGTTTTGTTCGTTCTATAGTCTTATTAGCTCATTTCTCGAATTGATTAATAGATATTCACACCTTTGTGATAGTCTGTAATATTCTGATTGCTTGAAAGCTTTCCCTGAATCTTCCTATAAGGCTTAGGGCTTCCAGCCAGTGGAGTAGATGTTTCTTTAAGAATGCAAACACTTCCTCATTGTTAAGCAAGGGTTTCTCGCTCTTCTGAAGATGGTAGACCCAATAGCGGCAGGCATATTGCAGCTCCTCAGATATGCAAGAAGCAACTTGCTCAGGGGGAACTTCAGCAGGTTTAGTTCCTGGCCATATTAGATTGCAGATATCTTCCTTTAAAATACCATCCATGACTCGCAAGCAGTTCTTGAAAAGTCCTAGATGGGTACGCTGCTCGTCCACCCAGAACTCATTCGTCTGGTTCTGATTAGGATCGGTAAGATAATCTCGAAATGAGATATGTAGCAATCGTACAGGTTCGTGCAGTCTTGGCGGTATATCAAGTACTGAATGAAGTGCATTCAGTCGAGTATGCACGACGTTGACATTAACACCGAGCAATCTTGATACGGCTATGACCGAGAGGGGGCTTGCGAGAATAACAATGCTGCCAACGACGTGGCAAAACTGCTCGACAATCCGTTTCGCGTCTTCTTTAGAGACATCAGCGACCATCGACCGCAGGACTGGCCCGTAAGTCTGGCCGAGGTGAGATCCATAGCTGCCAGTGCTGAGTTGAAGATACTTGTGCAGCTGTTCGGAGGGGCTGTCGATCTTGTAGTCCCCGATGAACCGACAAACAGTAGCAGCAAAAATGAAAAGAGGCACTGCCATCTTTGCGAGCTTTTTTGTGGTATCTGCTCCTGGCCAGTCTGGTGGCAGGTTTAGTTGTTCTGGTACAGTGGTGTTGAAATCAACTCGAATCTTTTCGAACGCATTCACCAAAAATACGAGTATATCGTGCTCAATTGTGTCTGCCGGCATGTTGTGCAGAACCACGGTTTGGTAGGTGTCGTTGGCTTGTGCAAATCCGAGACGAATTGGAAGATCCGGCCTGCTCGTAATAAAGATTCGAAGACGATATTGTGTAGAGCTAGCGTGGGAGAAGATATTGATCAACGATCTGATCTCATCCTCTCTTTCGCACTCATCCAAAGCATCAATAATGATTGCGAGTGGAGATGTCAGTGTGGTCGTCTTGGCTAGCTCTACCAATGGTCTGGTAATAAGTTCAGCAAACTGTTTTCCCACAGCCTTGCCAACCATTTCGGGATCATCATCGATTGCATTTTTAACAAATGGCGCAAATCCTGATACGCTTCTTGCCAGCTGACGAGCTAAAGTGGGTACGAATTTGATCAGGCTGCCTCGATCGGTTTCTCCTTTCTTGAAAAAGAAGCTGGCGCCAAGATTACCACACTCGGATACCTGTTGGGCGACAGTGCGTGCGATGGTCGACTTTCCTGTTCCTGCCATGCCATTAAGCCAGAATATCGGCTTCGAGTCGTCATCTTCAATCCAATGAGATATCTCTCTGAGAAGATCAACTCTGGTGTTCACCAAGCACGTCGGGTTATGCTCTTCCGCATGCGAATCAAAACTAGCGCCTTCTGCAACTGGCAACCTGTCGATTGTGATGTTTGAGTCGACATTTTGTATGGAAACGCTAAAACGGCATACATCAGCAGAGAAAGACAATATATGTAATTTTTCCAATTACCTCAAACTGTTCACTTTCTGTTCAACTGTTCAAATGCGTAAGCGATCATACTCGAAACAATTCATAAAGATTACTACTAACGTGACTGCACTGCCTCAATAACCTTCTGTGTTGCTTGAACTTGTCTGGCTGGGACATATCCAAGTAACTCTACGGCAAACGCTGCCGCCGTCGCTGCCGCATATCGTTGCCATCGATCGTTCTTGTGAGAATCTGCATAGTCGCAGATACCACGGATCACCAGGCAAGGAAACCGATCCATCAAGCCTGCAGCTTCCATCTCGACGCATAGATACTGGTGTCCAGAGTCTTGGAATAGACTGTCACGAGTGGCAGAGTCTTTGATGAGTATGTTCCCAGAGGCAATGATACCATAGTGAATTTCTGGATCAGTTGACTCCCGCTCTTCACGCTCCAGCTGCCACGCAGGGTCACACTTGGCACAAGTGCGGCCGCCGACATGGCTGTGTTGGGATTCAAAAAGCCGATCATTCTCAGCGCCCGGAAAATTATAAGCATTCTTTCCCTTGGCCATGTGAGGGTGCGCTTGCAGCATTGCTTCGAGGAGATCTGGAATCTTGGATGGCATCATCTCATGCCTTGCTTGCAAACTTGCAAGAGCGTGGAGAAGTACTGGAGGGGGCTTATCTAGGGACCCTTTCTGTTCCCAGATACCGTTCGCTTTCGCCTTGCCCAAATCATACTGAACTACTCCTCCGGTCGTGCCGTCAGGTTGGCTGACAACTACATCACCAAGTCGAATGTCCTGGTCCTCATCGGGCTGGGCGATCCCTCCTCCGATACCCACCAACAATCCGATTCGAATATGAGGCAATGAATGAATCAGATCCGATGCAGTAGTTGCTGCAGATGTGGTACCGTAGACTCCTGCGGCGAGTGAAGCGATCACGATATTATGTTCGCCTACGCGACCCCAGCTATACGAGTTCGCATCGGCTTGATGCTGGGTGAAACCATCGGGCTGGTCATGGCTCTCGTCAAGCAATGCAGTTGCTGCTGCTCGTTCGATAGGGAGGGCGGCAATCCATGCAACGGTATAAAGTTCTGGGTTTTTGAGTCGAGGTTTCATAGTTGAGAAACCGAACTATTGGAAAATAGGGTTTCGCTTTCGAGCACGCTAGTGAGCACATGTGGAAGCGAAGATAAACGATACTCAAAACCCCGCATCTTCGACGAGCGGAATATCACTTGGCCGATCAGGTGACTCAGCCTCAATTCGCAGAGCTTTGAGAAAAGGCATCTAAGCAACTGTCAGCTTCCAGTCAGTTGAGTTTCGTATGTTAGGCATAGCAACACTCGGTTTCAATTATTCGCTGCACTTACGGAGCTTCGGCTGGGAGACCTTGCGATTGCAAAGGCTTATCGCCAGAGTGATGTCTATGCTAGGTAGACATATTTATCCAGCGTTCTAGCAAAGAGTATTTCCGAGTATTCCCCTTTGGTGGCTTCTGGGTGTCATCGTGAGCATCCTCATAGGATCTCGAGCGACGCCACACCCGATGAAAGGTTGATGCAACCACTTGGGAATAAGTCCTCAGCTTGTTATTGCTCCCCGCAAAGATCATTATAATAGCCCATGCTTAAGGCAAAACCACACAGCTCTGTAGGCCTGGTACCACCTAACGAGTAAGGGTAAATAGCAGGCTGAGATCAGTCAGAACCTAGCGGGTAGTATCGCTCCTAAGTGGCGCTCTTAATCTCCAGATTTTACAAGGGGGTTGTAGGACCCCTTCAAACCTTGGTTAGGGGCGACACTCCCCGATAGGGCGACATTCCCCGATCGGGCGTCATTCCACGGCATGACATATACCCCCCCCGGAACTAATGTCCTCCCCACCACAAACACTCAAACATGCATAATTGAGTTTGCATAGATTGATCGGTAGCCGTTATTTCTGACTATCACATATTGTTACCTGAATTTGCAAGAGAACCTTGAAGTGAGGGACTATCAACAGCAGCAGCTAAATTTCATATCATTAATTCAGAGGCGCTAATTCCACAATGATTCAACTGTTGAGCTTTCACTCTAACTCTTGTGTTATCATAGGCTTATCATATTAATCTCTCCTCCTCTTGCTTTGACATTGTTCCTTTCGAAAAAGAAAATCGATCAATTAATAAGTTGACTAATTATAAACAATTTTGAACTTGTTTTCTTATTTTATATTCCAGCCATTCATCCTCCACTTCCTTAATTGCTGTTGAATTCTGGTGACAAACTATGGCGTACACTCAGTAAAGACTACTAAGGCCCGAAAACCAGAGTACGGACTTCAATACTCTGCCTTGGTTCGGCATCCTTCGCTGTCCGCGGATCCAAAAATGCAGTATGTGGCACTCTACCATTGATGCTAGAGCCAGGTTTGAGTGATTCACTATCAAAACATTCCAAAAGGGCAGCTTCATCATATGCCATTCCACTCAAGTAGAACCACTTTTGTCCTTGGTTATATAAGATAGAGGCTGTTTCTCCGACATATCCGTCTTTATGATGATGTGTAACAGGGATGAAATCATCATCTTCTAGAGTTGAAGAAGATGCGAAAAGCCAGCGGGAAGGATTCAACTGGCTCCTGGTTCAGCGGCCTCCAAACATTAATGAGGCGATAACGTTGCTTCAAGAGAGCATCTGACTCTTCCGGAAAGTACATTCGGATACGCTGTTCGACAGATGCAGCAGTTTGATCGATATGGGCTTTTTGTACTGGCGAACGGTGCGCATTCGGATCAGCACGCCGAACAGTGTGATCGAAAATAAAAACTCGATTGGCACCCGGAATTTGTTCGAGGAGAAGGCTTTCAACCTCCGGATAATAATTCTGCTTGATTGAATCATCTTTGCTGAAGTCTTTCTCGGCCGAAGTCGGGAGAGATTGCAGAATCTGAAAGGCGTCGCGGTCCAAGGTAAAGTTTGATTCTTGACCTCGGATGTCGTGAATGCGAACTTGGTGTGCTACGTCTCCGTAATTGCGTTGTGGTTTGTTGGGTGGTGGCTGATCAGCGTAGTCAAAGGGTGGAGAACCATCTTGAGGGGGTAGGTAAAAGTTGACAGCGGCGGTGACATCACCACGTGGAACGGAAGATTGGGCCATAGTGAGTAGTAGACAGGAAGATTGAGTAGGTAGTAAGAAGTATAGAATTGGTGTTGAAGTGTCTTGAATCAGACTTGTCGGATACTGAGATGTGAATTACAAGAAGCCGATGATCACATTGGTAGGCTTATATAGACATGGGAACCAGGAGAATACTGCGTGAAGGGCAGCGGAAATCTTGGCCCGATTAGATTAGATTACAAATCAGCTGGTATTACCATGAAGAACATTATTAATTACCATGACCATGGCATTATTATACAAATCCGGCCATTATAAAACCATGCATTTTCGGGAACGCCTTTTCCGACCCACCTCGCTCGATGTGCTGTACTATGCTCCGCCCTGTATGTATGCAGTCTGCTAATTAGGTAAGTTTTAGGTGATAACACAAGCCATCCCTCTCTATAGCTGAATAGGGAATATACTCTCTTGCTCTTTAGTATCAATATAAACTAATACTAGATTTAAAGATTTTTCATTACTTACCTGAGGGTAAGTAAATTAAAATCCTAAAAGTATACTTATTAGCTAGAAGTAAGGATACTAGCGAAATACTAAATGTTTATTATATGTAGATATAGTATTAAGAGCTACTTAAGACTGCATTTACTCTTTCCTAGTAATGTCATGAAAAGCCTTTTCTCCAATCATGAATGTAGACAAGACAGGCACAGCACCGGGCTGAACAGGGAAAGCCGATCCATCCACAACACGAAGATTCCGGACACCTCTAACCCTAAACTTGGAATCCAAAACAGCCATAGGGTCATCATCTGCACCTATAGAACAGCTTCCAATCGCATGATGAGAATGAGCTTGGGCACGGAGGTATTGCTTCTGCCTATCATTGGTGCAATCCACACCAGCTGGACATGGTCGAAGCTCGGTAAAAGGGTTGCCAGTTAAGTTATTGAACAAAGGCCGGATAAAGTTGATTGCTTCAACCAGTGAATCCAAGTCCTCATCATTGCCACGCTGGAAGAAGCCAATGTGAATGTCAGGAACATCTCGCGGATCTGCGCTTCGGAGCTTCACAGTTCCGTTAATATTGCGCGGGTGAAGCTGCATTACGCCGCACTCAAACTCATTTCTATTCCAGCCCGGCATACCGGGCCAAAATCCGATAAAGTTCATACTTCCGCAGTACCATTGATGATCACGGCCACGGACAGCTAGTGAAGTTTTGGAAAACATGTCGAAAAAACCGGTAACTGCGTTGGCATATGTGCCATAGAGGACCGCCTCGTAGTTGTCTTTGATGTTTATGCCAACGCCTGGGAGATGTTTAACGATAGGAATCCCAAACCTCTTTAGTTCCTCCTTTGGCCCTATACCGCTCAGCTTTAGAATCTGAGGAGAGTTAAAAACGCCACCAGCGATGATTACTTCCTTAGTGGCATAGGCCCGACCCTTGACGCCCTTGTCGCTTTGTTGATAGCGGGGGTCGGCGGCATATAGACTTCTTCCTCGCAGATATTCCACACCGATCGCCTTTGGCTCCTTGCTTTTTTTGGTGTCTGCGAAGAGGACCTTGGTCACGAGCGTGTGAGGCTGAACAGTGAGAGCGTACCGCCTGGCATCTGCTAGGGTATCGCGGATATAATTCAGTGGACTGGACCGCACCCCGTTCCTGGAATGGCTGTGTGGTGTAATAATACCAATAAATTCGTCTCTGTTTGGATCGTTGGAGTTGATGTCTTGACCAAGTAGTTGAAAGAGGGACTTCCCAGTTTTGCCACCTCCCAAGGCATCGGAGGCATAGGTAGCAAGGGTCGTAAGGTCAGATCGGTTAAGAGCCCATTCGTAGTGGGATTGAGAAGTATCAAGGTAGCCAGTAAATCCATGAGAAGGGTCACTTCCGTTGCGAATATAATTACACCGTTCAAGGCGGATAAAGTATTCTCGCATCTTTTCAACGGCCCATTCATCATCTCCCGTAATATCGGCAATGTCTCCCCAATCAAAGTCGGCTGGCAGCGCAAGAGAGGCAGCATTATGCATAGCACAACCACCAATGGTGGCGGCGCGAGGGTAGTAAACACCTAGTCTCTGAGCACCATCAGGAGGGTCCAGACCGACATAGAATTCCCCGTCGGTTTTCCGCCAAGTTGTGTACTCATACTGCCTATCGAATTCGGGCAGATCTCGAGAGACGAAGAAATCCCATCTAGTGAGGGGATCATTGATAGCGCGAGTATTGTTGTACACTATGTTCGAATTCTCATTGCCGAATTGATCGTCGCCGGCATCGATCAGAAGAACGGTATGGCCGCTACGAGCAAGATTGGCGGCGAGAGGTCCACCGCCGGGACCAGAGCCCACGACGATATACTCGTACTCGTTCGGCTGATTGTTCCGAGCAGCCTGGGTAAAGGCAGCCAAGCCCAGTAAGGTGGGGAAGAGATGCATGGTTGATTGATTTTCAGAATGAAGTTGTTAAGTTTGTAGATGTTTTATCCCGATGAAGAGTTGTTGGAATGATTTAGAGGAGACTGTATCGACTGGGAGTTGTTTGTTTTATATACTGGTATCTCATCTCCTTCATCATTGACGGAGCTTTCGGGCTTCATCAACCTCCGCTCACATGAGGTTACGTTTGTTTTCACCTCTTTCCAGGAGGGGCAATGCTTGCGCCGCCTGCCTACGTAAATTAGAACTCCCATATCTGGTTAAACCTTACACTAGCTACGAATGGTCGTCGTCACCCTGATCCTTGATTCTGAACGTATCGGCACTTATCCTTATGTCCTACTCGAATCGTGGAAATTCTTGCTTAACTCAAAAACATCATTAGAATTCGGCCGAGAACGTTGAAACCTTCAAAACAACTCGGTAGGTAGTGGTTACTAGTGAGGACATGGTAGCTGATTTGTTCTTTTGGTTCCAATCACGGTCACCCTCTTTAGGCCTTATATTTCCATTCTCGACCTTGCATTAGACTGCCTTATAAAGATGGTTTCTGATGTCCCAATCTGGAACACTTGTATGGTGTGGTTGTGGTATTGAAAGCTACCTGGTTACCCAGTTCACTGTGAGTCCAATCATCCAAGGATGACGAAACCTTGTCTGTAGGCTAGAATTGAGATAACCCTTGCTCGGATCGTGTCTTCTTCGGCTACGATTTCTTTTACTATTTGAAAGCATTAATGTGTATGTAGGGAGTATAGGTGGTAAACATGCTATAGCCGGACTTAGTAAGTAGATAAACTCCGACATCTCCGAGTTAACACCCATACCGGGGCTCAGTCTCAATAAAGTAAATGCATAACTTGAGAATAGCAATGGTACGTTCGCGAAATTTCCTCTTAGAGGAAACATAATGTGATTCCACCTTGAACCTCCAACCTTGTAAAAGCTACGCATTACCTAATATGTGGCCACCCACTTGTGGCCGTACTTGGATTCCAGTTGCTTAAAGATATCGTGCATGATACCATGTTATATTGAAAACATAATAGTTATATATATACACAAAATAGGTTCTCTTCTTTTCTATATATGTAACCTTGATCTATCACCTGGGGATATCGCGTAGGGTTGTTGAAACTTATCAATGCCCGCAAACCCGTGATGCTCGTTGGCGTTTTAGCATCCTGATTTCATGCTTTTTGAGATTGGCGGAGGAGTACAAGACTACGTCGACATGGTTCGGAGATCGGACTTATGATTCCCGACATCAAAATTAAACCTTATTTAAACATAATGCTACCTAGGTACCTATCTCATGGGCTGGGGTTCTCCAACGGCTACTGTAACGTGCCGAAGGTAACCTTGATCGTGGGTAACTTGTCATTTCCTACTACGATCTGGTAAAGGTAATTTAAAAGAAGCTCTAAACCAAGGTATCGGCGCTTCGGAAATGGTACGGATACCGAAGCTACCAGTCTAACCTTATTTATCAACGGAGATTTGTTAACTCCGAGAGACTCTCACATTAACTAAACCACACCCAAGGCCTGGCCATTAATGCGATCACAGAACCCAAGGATTTTCTCTTCATTACCCTTTTAGATCACCTGGTATATTAAACCTGAAACTGCGTTTCTATCAGATTCTATAGGTAGGGAACGTTTTCATTCACAGTAACGCACATATAGATACGTCTGAGCTCATCTTAGGGCATCAATATCTCGCTGGACCTGGCTTCGTTTATTAATGCTTATCAGCTCTATATCTGGTGTTAGGGCTATTCAGCAAAGTCCGAGACCGGGCTGACTGATGTACCCGGCTTTTTTCTTCGTAAGAGGATATAGGTAGCCCACGAAGACTTAAGTCACTTGGTTTGGTAAATTGGCCCAAGTATAGTACGACAGTACATAGTATGGCGAGCAGTTAAACGTTATAATTTTACTTCTATGAAAGCAAACTCAGCGCGTTACGTTTGAAGTTGGCTGCGATCTCCTCATCATCATACAACATTGGTAAAGTCTCGTTTATGTATTTCTCGTATATTAATGGCTGTGCCCGACTGAGAGGTATATCACTCCCGTACAGAAACTTGTCCCGTCCGAGAAGCCTTGACATTGCATGAATCTGGTTTGCCATACTGAATCCCGCGATATCAAACCAAAACTGCCTCTGGAACAGTTCAGTGAGATTTGCAAGGTTAATGGGAAAGAATTGACGATCAGAAGTCTCCGCCACTCCTACCCGGCTTGTAATCTCAAGAACCCGGTCGTTGATGGCTGTGAGGGCAGAGCCACAGTGGGGAACAATCCATTTAAGACTGGTATGTCTCTGCACCAATGGCAAATGCGTACCCGGTGCCGCTGTTTGAATATCTCGTTGATACCACGCGCACGCTTGTCGATTTGATACTTGCGGGAACCGCACAATGTAGGGCATCCGTTGTATAACAGTGATATCCTCGGGTGCATTGACTGGACACGGAATGGTTGGGTGGATAAAAATGAGTGCTTTGTGTGCGTTCAATTTCTCATACACTGATGTCAGTTTCGGATCCCCGTGGTACAGACCGAAGTAGTTGCTGAGGAATATGAAGCCATCGGCGTCTAGATCATCGAGGGCACGGTCGATCTCCCTTAGAGCATCGGGAATGGAGGGGAGCGGGAGTGAGGCGAAGAAGCCTATCTGATCCGGGTATAGATGCTTGAGGTCAGCGACAAGTGAATCTCTCCTGGGCAGTGGATAGCAGATATGCAGGAGATAGTCGCTCCGAGGTACACATTAGCAAGTGCCACTGTCGGAAAATTGCTCGCGAAGGGACCCCCTTAACCCTATTCTTTTATTATCTCGAGATTAATAGCATTATATATTTTAGCTAGATTTTCTCTTGTCTATAAAATGTTCCTATCTCCTGTCTTACAGCAAGGTCTGTAAGAATTTCCTCGCTGCCCCCACCAACAACCTATCGGGAATTAGCTTGTATTAATATTCCTCAAGACTTCAGAAACAAGCAAGACTGTACTTACCAACATGCGAAGGTCGCGACTGATTTGCTCCACGGTTGCCCCACGGCCACCTTTCTGATACCCAGCGCCCCCAAAGATCTGCTGTGCTTCTCTGCATGCCAACTCCAACATCTGCCCGCCTTGAATCTTGGCCAGAGCTACCTGACTTGCTATACTTGGCTCTTGCCAGCCCGAGCTGAACGAGTTCACTTGAAAGGCAAGCTGCTCGAGCCAAGCCCAGTGAGCTTCGACGCGATGCGCAACCTCGGCGAGCTTGCGCCGGATAACTTGATTCTCAATCAGGCTCTTCCCGAATGCTTTCCGCTCCATCGCATAGTGGAATGCCATAGCGAGACAGGTACGGCTCTTTCGGTTACATTGGACCGCAAGAGCGAATCTTTCCTTATTGAAATTCTTCATGATGATCCAGAAGCCCTTGTTTTCTGGACCAATCCTATTCTCGACCGACACTTGCACATTTTCGAGATCTACCAAACTTGACCCTCCAGCGTTTTGCCCACTGTTAAAGATTTTCCTCCGAAACACGCCGGGGTTATCAAGTGGGATGGCGAGGATTGTGATACCTTTGGCACCTTGGCCACCCGTTCGTACGGCGGTGACCATGTGAGTTGCCCATGGAGCGCCAGTGATCCACTTCTTGGCACCGTTCACAACATAGAAGTTACCGTCTGAAGATATCTCTGCCGTCGTTTGGATGTTGGCCACATCTGAACCACCCCCAGGCTCCGTTATCCCGAGGCAGAAGTTTATGTTTCCCGAAAACAGTCCGGGAAGCCAACGAAATTTTTGTTCTTGCGTCCCATAGTGAAGTATAGGTGGCAGTCCAATGGTGGACGCGCCACCAAGGGCAATTGAAACGCCGCCCTCAACACGGGCCATCTCGTCGGTTGAAATAAGGAAATGAAAGGCGTCCAATTTGCTTTGGGGGATTCCAGCTATGTTGGGGAGATTCTGAGGCCGGAACTCTTCTGGTACATCATCGAAAGGGATTCCAGATTTGCAGTACTTCAGTGCAGCTGCTGGTGGAACCTCGCCGTTTTCTTCCCACTCCAAGGCATGTGGCAGAATGTTCTCATCAACGTATTTGCGAATATTGTCCCTCATCATGCGGTGAGATGCGTTGAGGTAGGCTGAGTTGCCATTCCGATACCAGGCGGGCTCGCCCCATGGCACAATTGCCGGTAGATGAAGCTTAGGATCGGGTGACATCTTTTACTAAAAATAACGAACGACAGCGTTCTGTAGTGAGTATAGGAATACTCCCTCCAGCCAGTGAAATGCAGAGACTCACAAGGCAAGAAGTTATCGAGTTGCGAAAAGTCCATTACAAAACAAGGTAGCGGTAGAGAGAAAAATGAGTGTGGATTTCACTTCCGAGGTATGGCGGTTGGGTGAAAAGGACATTTCTCACCCAGGATTAGCTCATTCGAACGGAACAACAGGACTCTAGGAGGGAAGATGCGGAGGAGAAAAAAGGAGCCGGTGTTCGACCTCGGCAAGTGGAGCGAGATTGCTGAGTGTCAATACCCAATCAGCTACCTTACCAAGGTACCTGGCAATGGATCACGGGAATAGTATGGTACGTCCTCTTCACTGCAGCAAGACTCCCTACCATTACTCAGTCCATACCAAAGCTTCATGTACTTCCTCTATAAAAAGTAAATCTTGCTATCTTTAATTATTTTATATAATACTGTAAATCTATAAGTTATCTAAGCTTTATACTA
>JAAVTZ010000180.1:0-25359 GCA_014898835.1 Fusarium lateritium
ATTCAATCCCAGTCTGGAGTTGGCTTTCCAAGTCTCCCAGCTTCCACATTGGCGTGTCTTTTGGAACTGCTATCTTCAGCTCGACGAGGCTTTTCGGACCCGATTTAGTTCCGCTGACCATTTTCCCTCTAGATTCTCCCGATTCATCTGCCTTTGCCAAAGTGTCCTGACCCCTTTCGCTACTCCACAACTCGGTGTCATCATCTATTCCTTGATCACAAAGCTCACAAAGAGCTGAACGTGCGATCTCGGCGGCGGGCTTGATCATCGTGAAGGAAATAATCAGGCCACCGACAGTATCGAGCCAGGCTGCGTCCCTCGTGGGATGAGCCACCAGAATTGTGCATATCAAGATTATTTCGGTGAAACAGTCGAACCGATGATGGATTGCATTGGCGGCCAAGATCGATGAGTCACGTCTTTTTGCAACTTTCATTGCTGCGAACTTGACGTTAGCCTGGGCCTGAATAGTCTGATTCGTGGCCGAGCTCGTTACTCACTGGCTTGATAGAGCCATTCCTTGATGGCAATCGTAGCCATAGACAGCACCAAACCACATATACGAGATGGCCCGGTTTGGAAGTGCAACTGATGGTTAAGCTCAACATCAGACGCGTCGTCCCGAAAGAGCTGTCTGAACAGCGACGTGATACCACTGTAACTCATGCCGCCACCACTGATTATGAGAATGGATGAAACGGCGAGAGTACCAAGACACTCAATTTTCCGATATCCATAGGGGTATCTCTTGCTGGGGTTCTTGAGGCTCCAAGCAATAGTGATAAGGGATACGACATCGGATGTGAGGTCAGTTGCGCCATGAATAGCATCTGCCAGCATTGCCTTTGAGTTGAACATGTATCCGAGAATACCCTTGGTGATAGCCATGAATAAATTAGAATACAGTCCAATCTGCGTAAGAAGAACACCGACATCCCGTTGGGTGTGGGGAGAAGTAGGACCTTTCACATCACTGGTGATGCGTTTGGAAGCATCTCTGGATTCCTGGCCAAGAAGATGTATCATGGTTGTGATAAGATCGTGTAAAACTACTTTGTGACAGATAAAGACGATTGGGAACAATAGCGAGAAATGTGATTGGTATGAGAAGATACAGGACAATGGGCCTTGTCCAAAACCGATGAGGCTGTATCGTAGATATTTATAGACTGCCTATAAGCACTGGGCTGATGGCTAGTATCCCGGTTGCCCAGGCCACAAATCCGGGCCCGGCACATTGTGATCCGTCTTGAGAACCTCGGTAGAAAGATGACGCGTCTGTTGCAGATCTTAGAAGCCTTTGTAAACTCTCCTAATCATCAAAGTTTTACAACACACGGTCACTGACCCAATGTTAAGGTTTTAGCTAATATTCTCATCCGTTGGAAGCGCATATCGACGGACGTTAGGTTCGGTACGACATTCAATGTGCTGTCAAAGTGCCCACTACGAACACCATGCTGCGTCCATACAAGTCTTGTCTTGGAAGTCAAAACGCCCCTTTAACAGCTCCCAATCTTGACTACCATATGCTACCATATGAGCAGGCCTACGAATAACGAAAGTGCAAGGATGGCTTTCTGAAGTACCAACTGAGCCATTTTACGGACAATGTACTGATCAATTCTCTTTTTTTCTCTCCAGTTTATTTACTTAGCTAGCACCGCTATGACTGCATCTATCAAGCCTCCCCCATCTGAGCTTCTTCTCAAGAGGCACTCGTAACCAACTAAGATGATATCTTAGCTATTTCCTATAGTACCGGCGTTCCAGTCTATTTCCCCTTGCCAGCCTTACCACTGCTATCTAATGCGGCTGACATAAGTGTTGCAACATCCTGCAATGTAGCATTCTGGTAGAGCATCTTGCTGCAGTGAATCGCATGTCCTTCGTTATCGTAACGAGGCTCTACAGTGACGCCTGTAGACTGGCTACGGATCAGCTTGCGCCAGTAGAAGAAGCAGTGAATAAGGTGCCACTCCTTGGTTGCATAAATCAGCTGCTCCGGTGTATCGGCGAGTGGCGGTATTCTATCGATAGAGAGCTCGATCGTTCCGTCATTGTCTGCGAAGTATTTCCATGATCCGCCTTCTCCGGGGCCTGCCTTCTCAAACTCGGCCGAAAGCTCCTCATCAATGCAATGTGGTGGCAGCCACGCCGAGGCCAGGAGATCATATTTGCAACCCATCTTGATGGCCTCTGCGACTGTATCTCCACAGGAGCAGGTGTGCTTGTTTTGTTTGGCAACTCTTCTGTAAACAGAAGAGGTAACATGGAAAATGCCGACCAAAGCGAAGGTAACAATGAGAAAATAACCGAATGTCTTTAGTACAAGACGTGTATAGATCTTTGGCTTGGAAGGGCGAGGAGCAACGGGATTGTTGGATAATAGATGATAGGAGTCCTCATGTTTCGGACTTTGAGGAGGGCTTTGCTCCTCGGACAGCCTGTGCTCTAAGATAGGTGCGAGTGAAAGTGGACTTGCAATATCTTGCTCCCGCGCCATCTCGAGATGAAGGATCGCTACCAGGGGTAAGTTGCTAGTAACGAGTAAGTGATCGTAGCACGATGATTTGTGATTAAAAGAGAGTGAAGTAGAAGAGGCAAGAAGAAAAAACGTTGAAAAAGGGAAACATTTAGTGGCTCGGACATACAGCAAGGAGCCTAGAACAACCTTGAAGATTTATGTCTATTATCAGGGGAACTGTAACGGTAAGAGCGTTGCTCGCAGTGACAACAACATCCCTGAACCTCTGACAAGTCATTCACTTCGAAGGTCCGTTAGGAGGCGTTACACGATTGCGTTCCATGTCATCAGCCGGGGAGGCCATGTCGATGGTCGCCACTATACGTAGAATTTTGAGAAACTGCTGCATGATAGCTCATTCCAATACCCAAAGCGGACAAACATTGATGTAATGATTCAGAAAAATTCCCAGTTTCCCAAAATTAGAAGAGCCGAGACGCAATGGTCTAAGGCTGCCGAGGTCTTTGCCATACAAAAGTTCCATTCGGCATTTGAGACCTGGATTATATATGATTACCAATGCATTGCTGCCCAGGCCGATTTGCGACGGGCGTTGATGGTATCGCTAAGACTTCGATGCAACTAATCGAAAGCTTCGAACTTGAAATCACCCTCGGTATATGAGACATCGTATTGAGTGGGGCCGTTTTTACTTGCGGGAACTTCTGTGAGCAACTGTGAAACATATACCCTGGCCCCGTTGTGATGTTAGCAAGATTGCCACCTTTTTAACCCTAGTCATCCCACAGCTCCATATTAAGAAAGTTCGTTAGCTTCGTTGTGACTCAGTCCTGGTATGGGACTTTTGTACAACATGAGGCTGTGAGATCGTTCATACAGTCACGTGGTTATGTGTGATAGGGTGCTCGTAGACCTTGGTAGTGAGGGTTATCGCTTCTGCTTGGTGTTTGCAAATCGACCCGCAGGTTGTCTCGTGTGATGCGGCCGGTGATCTATTAGGTCTGGCGAATCTCATCAATGATCATGCTTTCGCGTTCTCAGTAGTTGAAGTATTAGCTGACTGAGTGGGAAACTCATGATGGAGACAACTGTACTCTGAGTCATCAGGGTTGAGTTCGTGAATTATGTAGAGCACGAGTATGGTTTATCTAAAGACACACCTCAAAGCAGGCCATGGCCCATGAGTCTAGCCACGACGAGGAATGGAATTTTGACCATCATTGCTTCTAGCTGATTCCCTTATGTCCCTCGGACTCAGAAAACTTTGTCATTCGGATTCAAGATCTTTCGAAGACATTTTGGTCCCGTATAATGTTGAGTCATTCATGTATGTCACTATCTATATACTCTAACTTAAACTGTGCCACCTAACCACATGAACAAAATGTTGAAAAAGTGAATCAGCCCGAAAGACAGTGTTTCTCAAAACCTATACATAGTGAACGGATCCCTATCAGGGTAGCTTAATAAATAATAATGAACATAAGAAAGAAAGAGCTGCGTATCTTCAATTCCATTAATTGAAGGAACGGCGTCTAGCAAGGTTGGCCTACTTAGGTTGATAATACTCCAACCAGCGAGATACCGCTTCCTAGATAGACAATATTATGTCAGCTACCAGTTTGAGCATTGCCTCGATGTACGACTTACCAAGTTCTTACACTGATGCACGGAGCCATAGCCGTTGATATGAGGCTCCGTTTTATTGTCAAAAGCCCGAGATTCAATAGTCATATCTGCACAGCATGTAATGCTTTGGTGTAGGTAATCGAAGCAATGGTTAATCTTGGAAAGTCAGCCTTGACCTTTAATGTAGATATATTTATCCTTACATGACTGAGACCATCCGTCGTATTCCTATTTTCTGGAATAGGACTAAGAATCGCATGTCTGGAACGAAGTAGGTCCCACATTGCGTCTTTGATCAATCCCTTTGTAGATCAGAGAATCAGCATTCGTTGATAAGATGAACGGTGGTAAGGAAGGCCACAAGAAGCAATCAATTATTCAACTTACAAGACAGTGTAATTGGTGAGTCCAGCTAACGCTATAGATAGCTGTATTGTCATTTTGGCTAGGCAGCCCCTCTCCAAGTCCTGCTAAGCTGGCGTCGGTTCGATCAAGCTCAATTTCGAAATTCTTTTTCGGTATCTGAGCGAAGAATACATCATCTGACTCTGGGTTGGACTCGTCTCCGAACTCTGGATGTGGAGTCCACTCGATCGAAAGTATGGGAACTACAGGCGAGTGCGTTAGATAGTCCGATAACTAGAATCACCATCACGGAGAACACTTACAATCTGCCGCCAACCTATAGTCTTTCATTCCTGTTTCCTTCCCGTCACTCAGCATTAACATGATGCCGAACAAGGTGAATAGGCCGAGAACGGACAGGAATAAGAAAATCAACCGTCGCCAATATGGATCAGATTTCTTCTTCTCATCCTGCATCTGATTTTTCTCAGGCTCGTCAGATGCACAACTTTCATATTGATCAGCTTTTGAGAACCATTTAGGCCACTTGAGCCAATCTTGTCGCACGACGGTCTCGAACATGTTGTCTTTGTAAGGTGAGATAATATGCAGAATAGTGTGACCTAGATTGGTGAAGACTAGAAGTATAGGAAAAGTAGAATGGATTAGGAACAAGATGACCGGAAAATGGCTTCGTCGTCCACGACCATTCTGATTGCGTAGATGCGCCTTTGTGTATTCTTTTCTCCACAGAAAGCACGTAATCGAACTATATCCTGTATCATGAAACAACCGCATCCCGGGGTCGGAATATCGGCACGGCAATCGATATCCTGGGCAAGTAAACTGCGAGGTTAGTCGGGCAGCTGTACCCCCCGGGTGGCGCACCAATGAGGTCGTACCCGGGATACCCTTGCAAGGAAAACTTTAAGTCGACCGATATCACGGATAACTAATAAGGAAGCTACCTAGTAGGTTTTTCGGAAGGAATCTTAGAACTACGGCCCGGACCCGACGGGAAATTCGGCACCTAATTATACGAAGCCGCTCCATTACTGCCTCAATACCAAGTAGGCCCCCAAGTCGAATGCCACTATACACATTAGCCTTCGTTACCATATTTTCATACAAGCCGATCGCATTCTTTGCACATAACCATTCCTAACAAACAAACGAACAAGATTGCTACCATCATGCGGCTCAAGACGTTGAGCTTGATGCTCGCCAATGTAGCCGCCGTTGCAGTGGCTTATTTATATAGCAGCGGCTATAGAGTTGCTGTCCTCAAGAAAAGCTACCCGGATTCCATCGTTTCTCCGTCCCAATCAACGTCCTACTCATGCGAGTACGGTCATATGCAGCCCCAGTTTCTGTCATTTGAGCCGATCATGGTTTATATCGAAAACTTTCTGACGCCATATGAGACTGAATATCTTAAGAATAAAGCGTGGGTTGAACAATTTCGTGCCTCGTGAGAAGCCCCAGAGCTGACATCAAGGCTGATAGCGAAACCCTCTATGAACCCTCAGTTGTTTATCGTGGAGATAAGGAGTGGGAAGTAGATAAGACGATTCGCGATAGTGAATCATCCTATCTGTACTCGCCTGACCCCGTGGTTGATTGTGTTCGTCAACGTGCGGCTCGGTTTGAGGGTTTTGCGTCGGTTGATTTGATCGACCCTTTATCAGTTTTGCGCTATAAACCAGGTGGACATTTGAACTTCCATTTCGACTGGAATAACTACACAATGCGGCCACCTGGTACCACAGACCGGCGTACTAGTTACTTTGTTACCCTTGACGATAAGTGTGAGGGCGGCTCGACGTACTTCCCCGAAATCAAGCGACCGGCTTGGGGTGATCATGAAGCCTGGTGTAAGTGGATTGAATGTGATGACCGGGAGGGGCTTGCTATAAAGCCTGTGGCTGGGAATGCTGTCTTCTGGGTCAACTACTTTGATAACGGTACGGGCGTTGCAAGTACCTGGCATGCAGGGGAGCCCATAATTAAGGGTGTCAAGGTCGGCATGAATATCTGGACTTATATGATTTTGCCTGAGCTCTGATTATGTGTGGGCCGCATACTTCTCTTTAGTTCATAGGATGGAAACATGGTAAAGGGCACGTATCGGTCGTATAAAGTACATGTTTCCAAAAGAAATATAGGGCAGTTCTTGCTGTCTTAACTTGCGGTAAAACTGTCGATGAGCCGTGACCATTACAAAAGGTATCGTGATTATAATGGAAATACATATGGGTGGCCGAAAGTTTGTGCCGGCAGTCTTTTCCTCTAATTTCTTTCACTGTTCGCAAGACGTTAGATCAAGATCCAGCACTCGAGAGATTCTGTTATGAGCGGCTGTCTGAAATACTACAACGTAACTACTAGAGTCAGAGTGGTGCTATAGAAAACATCGTACACATGGCAAGAAATAATGATATCCTTATCATAGCATAGACTCTAGTTGACATGGCGTATTATTATGAAATCCTTAGAAAGTAGTAAGTGAATACAATTGGTCACAACAGAACGATAGGATCTCAAGGAATCTTTGAAAACTTGGGATAAAGAGATTTGAATTCGAGAAAACTATATAAGCGAGTGTGGGGAACGGGAATACCACAAAGCCAAGTCATCCTATCCAAGACATTCTGTTGGATGTTCAACGTAGTTTGTGTGTTGTTTTATCGAGTTTTTTATATCTCCAGGAGGCCCTCTTACTAAATGAACGAATGGACAAGCCAGTATCATGGCTCCGATGGTTCCAGAGAATGCGCAGGTCCTTTGTCTCTGTAGGCCCAAGCGTTGTTTAGATACCTCAACACTTGAAGAATGAACTTGACATCAGAAGTGATTGACCTTTCGACGAGCGGCAGCAGCAATCACTTAGACAGGCTGCTGACGCTGATGCAAATGTTTGACTCAATAGTCATCTCCGGCATCTTCAGCAACTTTGTCTAGATCTGCCTCAGCCTCACGGCGGTTATGAATGGGGCTGGGCCCAGGAGGCTTGATGGGACCCTTAGCACGCTTCTTGTTGTGGATGGGGCTAGGTCCAGGAGGCTTGATGGGTTCCTTGCCAGCGCGCTTCTTGTTGTGAATGGGACTAGGTCCAGGAGGCTTGATGGGTTCCTTGCCAGCGCGCTTCTCATTGTGGTCATGAACGTCAACAACGTTGTCGGTCTCGCCCTCTTCATAGGAAAGAAGGCCCTCGTCAGCGTCAGCGATCTATCTAGTGTTAGTCAGAATTCATCCTTGTGGCACGAAAGAGCACTTTCCTTGACAGTAGGAACTGCGTGCGCCACGGCGGCCAGAAGAACGAGTGCAGTCGATGCTTTCATGATTGATTGCTCTCCAAGAAGAACAGTGGAAGGTTGGTTTGGTTTGTTGTTTAGATAGATGAGATGATGATGTGGTTGTTCTTTCACCAACAGGACTTGAGTGCGGCCTATTTATAATCCTCATGGTATCTACCCAAGTGAATAATTCCAAGTGATTTGAACACTCCTCCGCGGCTTCGTCTTGCTACACTTCAACTGCCGGGTCGTCTGCGGCCGCAGTGATGCACTCGAGCCATGTCTCCTCGTATATCGCTGATCTCCTGTTTCAAGGTCTTCATCTCGAACTAAAGCTTCTCGAGCCGATCAACCAAAAGTCCCTCTCCCCTTTCAAAATACATACTAGTCACCTATAAGGGGTAGTGACCCCGAAACTCTATTGGATGTCGTCTTCGACGCGCAAACCACGAAATATTCTCGGTCTTCACAAGGTCTCCACGTTCCGTTACCGTGTTTGATTGATAGCTGGTCAAAATGTTAGTAACTAATTTGACCGTGTCCATCATCACGAATCCTCGTGAAACCTGAGCCGGAAGCTATGCAAATCATTGACTATCTGAAAGGCGTGAGGCAGACAAAAGCGATTGGCATCCTTGATGCCTGTGGCTACATCCATCTGCTACTCAGGAAGAGGGGCACGGTCAGGAGACGTAGCTGGCATTCAAGCTTGATCGGCTGCCGATTGCGGATTGCCTGGTATCCTTCGTACACTCACCACCTGTGAGAAGAGATTTGCTAAGGCCTCACTGAGGTGCTGCGCAGAGAAAGTCACTTTCCTTATCAACGCAAGACCAACACATTAGCATACTTTGAGCTCACATTGGACATGCTATTCTGTGCCACAAGGAACAAACCTGTGTAAGAAAGAAGGGGTGACATTCTATCGTAGAAAGGATCGCAATCGCGTCTCACTCGCTATTGTTCATTCTTTTTTTTAGAAACTAAAATGATGTACAATACAACATCCTGAGTCGTTCCATCCTACTCCATTGTCCAAATATTCAGCCCTGTCTTGACTCCCTTCTCTGGTGGGAGGCCTGCATGAAGAGTTCGATCGTCATACTCATGAATGTTAAGCGTGTTCTTCCAGAATACCGCATTTCCGGGGATTGCGCGGAAGGTAAGCGCTTCATGATTGTTACAGTCGACAAACCGACACCAGGCTGAGTCTTGAAGAGTCCAGTTGACACTCATCAGTGGAAACTGTGTACCACAGTCGTCACATGTTGCCTCTAAAACTGCAAAGAACGTGGTAATCCTGTCGTAGACCCCATCTTCATCCGCTATAGCGTCATAGTGAGGACGGAATTGTTGGCCAGGCTCATATCGGGTCAATTGCAGTAGCTCATGCTTATCCAACGGTGTAAACCCTTGGACTTGCGAAGCTCGATGGATGATTTGCTGTACAACAGTATCGTTTCCTGGTAAAAATGCGGTCGTGCTGGTACGGTAATCCGATAGAGATGGGTCGAATACACCATCGTATACTATTTTCGAAGGCTGGAATAATGTGTCCCTTTCAAGTTTGATTAGCATGATTGATAGCACAACAGGATTTCTTGTACTCACCCTAGATGTAAGAGATGATCCCTTTCAGACTTGCTGATGAATCCCTCAAAGTAGATCATGACAGGGTCGTAACTGAGGATATGGACGGAATAGCTATCTGAACCATATGGAGAAGACACGAAAAATGTCAGTCTTGGCCATAGGCTCACAATCAATGGAATGACCATGGCCGCGAGAAATGACTTGACTGGCAGGCCAGACACGACAAATGGTGAATAACACATGGTAGTTTGCATATGACTGAGTATTCGAGAAGTACTGGTGGGAAGCTGTTGCTTTCTGCTGTGCGATATAGAGTAAAGGAAACATCATTCACATAGGAGAAATCTCATATCCTACTCAATACACGAGGAAACACAAGCTCACGTGATATCTCGATTTCGCGCAGGGATAATACTATATGAATCTGAACTATGTTACAACCCGCATGGCGAAGTCAAAATTCCCTCTAGGAAGTAAACTGCTCCGGCTAGCACTGCCGTAGTCTCCAAGGTTTGTTTTAGGAATATTCTATCAAGATGATCTAGGAAGTTGTGTATTTGGGTGGTCGAGGCCATGGGACCCGTTTTGAACATAAGCGCTCGAATGGGATTATAGTCTACCTACTCCCGTCTCCGAGGTGTCCAAAGCAGTCCATCGGGCTGCTATGAACGCTAAGGTTCAAAGTGGATTCCTTTGGCCATGATTTGCCATAATGACAGGATTACGCCATTGGGACAAGGTTGTTTTTTGAGCCTAACCATGGCAGTGGTTAACCAATTGGATTGAGAATGACGACTTGGCTCAGCCCGCAAATGCAGGCCCTGGCTCGGGCCGCAAACTCGGCCCGCAAAATGGAAGCAAGGTTCACTAGGATGAGACAAGTTTCATGACAAGGTTCAAGCAAGTCCTCACTTGCCGGGAACCGATACATCTGCACAGGTCCGTACCGGCTCCCGACAAAGCTGGCTACAATTATTCAGGGTTGGGGAGCATACAAGGCCAACCTCGGCTATGCAAGTTCACTTATGGAATATCAATGATTGCCTGACATTTCTTCCCTAGGAGAAGAACCATACTGCTTTTGGAAGGAAACTTACACAGGCGCTGGCATCTACCTAGCCAGCGCCCGAATCGCCCCATCGCGATCAGCCCCGGAGAGCCCGAGCAAAAGATCTTGATAAGCTTTGCTTGGATCCTAGATGAAACAGTTAGGCCCACCGTGAGATCATTACTTTCGTGTTACGTAGTTCTCACAACTAGCTCTTCGGGTATTCCGAACGCCAGTGATTACAGTATTTCGCTAACACTACGATAACATGACCTACATGACGGTTGGATGTGGACGAGGTGATATGATGCACACCAATCAGGGCTTGAATATGACCCGTGTGGCTAATTCTCCCTAATTATAGTATTTGGGAATTGCAGGAAATCCTTACTGCTTTTGCCTTCCGGCTTGTTTCGAGATCTGAGTACGCAGCAAGCCACTTGTCATCCATCGTGAACATCACTACCAGACTGGAAAAGGACTTTTGCTTATGGCGGAAGATTGTATGACCAAGAAAGGTATCAGAACTATTGTTCGATACGACTTGTAGCGTTGGTTGACCTTACTATGAACGGAATCAGGTTGCCTTCACTACTAGCAAGGGTGCGGAGTTGTGGTGTTAGTCCTGGATGCTACTTATGATTGCTGAGCGTGACATGACTTGGAACGAAGGAAGTGTCAGACCTCTGCGAGTTTGACTCAGGCGGTCGGTCAACTTATTCTTCGGTATTGAGCTACGAATGATAGTTATGGCTTAGTAATTAACTGGCAAGCTGTAGGAAAGGGTGTGGAAGCCGGGAAGATGATTGATGAGTCATCAAGAAGCTTACCCTAGACTTTGTCAATTACAGACATGAGTATTGTCTTTGGGCTTTCGGCCGTGGGAACTAGCCTAGGGGGTTTTGAATGACAAAAAGGATACTACAATGGGGACCTACAAATTCCGATCAGGCGGCAAGCTTTTCTCTATCATTGGTTGGTGTGGATGAAACGACATTGGCGGAAGGCTTGTTCAAAAAAACTACCCATCGTCAAATTTCTCAACTCGCAATTAGCAAGCAACTGTAAACCATTTCACGATCGATTATATGCGTACCTTCTTATCTATATTCCCCTTTTATCATTTGAGTTTTGTCAATGAGGTCAGAAGATAAAAATCCCATCTATCAACGGCTTTTTGCGCGGGTAAGTAATAACTTTCTACGTACCCTGAGGTCATCACCATGTCAGACCTGCTTGAATGACTGACGCAGCGTGAACGAAACTCACTTGCGAATGAAACCTCGTGTATAAGTCAGAGCACCGTTGTCCACTCTGCCTCAAGATTCCATATGTAGTGAACCCCTGCTGGCTTGCCTATTGAAAGTTCACTGATCCAAGCACCTAACCTCCTTGACACAGTGAACAATCCTCTACAATACCTCTATTCTTCGTTCAAAAGGAGACTGCTTATCCTTCGTTACATCTGCCATTCATTGCTACTCACATCTATCGTTATGAGGATGGGGCCCTTCGTCGTGCCTCTCATCTGAACATCGTCTTTCTGCGGTCGTTCACTACGCAAAGAACACTCCCTCGAGTTGCTACCATCTGTAAACTCTTAGACCAAGAAGCGAGATATGCCGGTATGGCCCCACCTTAATCTAACCAAAAACAAAAATGCGTAATCGCTCAAAACACGTTGAGTGCCGGTGAGTAATTGTCTGTTCGTCACGTTTAGATTTCATAATTACCCACAAACACACAGCGATAATCGCCCATGATGGGTCCCACGAGACCTTACCTTTGTTACTTCGTTAGTGTCATAGAACATTCTTGGCACGTAATTAATAATCAGGTTAATAAATAAGCTACCATTACCCTACCTTGTGACCTCACACCAGGCCTTACTCACCACTCATCACTCTTCACCCGCATTCAATATGGCTTCTACCTTCAACGCTCGCGTGGAAATCACCCATATCGGCACTGCCACTGCTATTCTCACCGTCGATGACGTGACTTTCTTGACTGATCCCTTCTTCTCCCCTGCTGGCAGTCGTTGGCCTACTTATGCGCCCGAGTTGGACCTGGTAGTACACAAGGATCCCGCGCTCAAAGTCGAAGAGCTTCCTCACATCGACGCTGTTCTGATCAGCCACGAGAACCACATGGATAATTTAGATGAGCTTGGTCGCAAGCTACTTGATGGTCGCCATGTCGTTACTACCAACGATGGAGCCAAAAACCTTGCGCCGCGACCTAGTGTGCTTGGGTTTAGTGACTGGCAGGAAAGAGACGTGCGCATTGGTGGCAAGACGTGGACTATTACCGCCACGTCTTGCACCTACGTTCCCGGTCATGAATGCGTGGGCTTTATTTTGACTACGGAGGACTTGAGTGTTACGCCTGATAGTCAACGTAATGCTATTTACTTTACAGGCGATACTATTTATATTCCAGAGCTAGCTAAGATAGCTGATAAGTATCATATTGTTATCACTCTTATGAACCTGGGAAAGGCTATATTGCCTAAGCATAACGCTAAGGGAGAGATTAGAAACCCAAACGACTCGCTTCAAATCACTATAGACGGCAGTCAGACAGCGCGCCCTATGCGGGACATCAAGTCCAATGTGCTTATTCCCATGCACTTTAATGACTGGGACCATTTTACTCAGCACGGAAAGGACCTCGCTAGGAATTTGAACAACAGGGAGTTTTAGATATGGTCAAGTGGTTGAAATACGGCGAGGCGGTTCGCATCAACTAACTGCATATGGTGCCCGAGCGTGATGGTCAGACTCAGGATGTTATTCACGAGATTGATTTTAGTTTCAAGGGCATGGCTGTGTTGAACAATGTATATAATATCTATTTGAACCCCAACTCTGAGATCGTTGCATAATCTGCCAATCGCAACCATCCGTGTAGTGTTTGAAAGTGCTACATGCCAAGTCTGATGACAGCTAGATGATATGTATGGCAATCACAGTTTTTTGTCCTGCGCGCCAAAATCTCTAATATCTTACTGTAACTACCGAACGCATTTGCCTTGCCGATTAGGCATGTTCTTCAGCGTTGCCATCCAGCTCTCTACGCGTTCCATTGAGTCTCAAGGATGCTTCAGTGCAAAGTGCTGGTTTTCTTTATCATTGCCGCCCACGCTTTGGTCATCTACTCCATCACTTCATCGCTTTATTGCCCAATTCGCAGATCGCATATCGGTACTGTTTCGGTGGATATAAATAACCCTTGTCTTTTTCGAAGCAAATCTGACTGGCGGTGGTGGGGGTCTACAACGCAAGCAGGTGTCTTCGGGGGTCGCGACGATACTGTCTGCAAAGCCATCCCCCGACTAATGAACTGCCATGGCCAAGCTGAATAGAACTCAAGATTTCTCAAGATTGGGAACATCGGTGTGATCATCAAGGTGTGATATGAGTACGCTACGGCTGTCCAGCCATATCCGCAAGATGTGGGTAGCCGTACCTCTTTGCGTGCTCTAAGCCTCCACTAGGGTCAAAAGAAGTATCGGCTGGAATCTGAGCAAATCAAATATTAAACTAGTGAATATAATATATGTCTATTGGCTCAGATTCTGACCGCTACCTCTTTAGATCATAGTAGAGGCTTGGAGCACTCAAAGAGAAAATAGCCGGGCCCGTCGGCCACCAAATCGCCTGGGAAGGTTACTAGGATTGAACCAACGGATAAATAGTTAATCCATCCGCCATTTTACGACGCACAACATTCTGATGGTGCTGCCTCCCAGAGGTTTGCCTTAACTATCGCAAAGAACACAGTGTCACGACCGACAACAACATTAACGACCAGCCCAGGATAACTTCACCCTAGCGATCTCAAATTTTAGACTCCATCGAAGGAAAGAAGCGACAAAAACGTTATGGGTTACACGACACGGTCTGGGTCGCGTCTACCTGCTGAACAGCATGTTACAACTCCACACAGTGACTCGACTGTTTGCAGCGATGCTGACAGCCCACCAAACGTCGTTACACCCTCGCGGTCCCAAGAACGTATTGTTCACAAACCCAGGGCTAGTGCGGCGGTGAAAAAGCGACGCCAAAATTGTCAGCCTCTGGGACAACGACATAGTGACCGGACTTTTCACAGAACGGAGGACGCCGCTGCCAACGAGACATCCAACAGCGAAACACTCCCCCAATCAAATCTTCGTATATCAAGCAAGCATCAGAGCGGAAAGATTCGCAACAAGATATCACACTTTATGCAGTTGGAGATGTCTCGACTCGAAAGAAAGGTTGACTTCGACGAGCATTACGCGAAATTTCGACAAAAGCTTGCTCCTGATGTTGCCAGTGTCCGGATACTGTAGAGGACAGGTCCTCAAGCTAAGGGAACTATTCCAAGGTCTAGATTGGACAAAGGACATATTATATCATGTCGGTGACTATGCGGCCATCGGCGAATGCGTGATCCGGCCGAGAGGCTCTAGAGTGCGGGTGAAAAAGTTATAGGGTTATGGAACGCCGTCCTGGAGAAAGACCCCTAGAAATTGAAACGTTATGAGAGGGTTTGTTATGATAATTACGAGTCGAGTTGCATGACTGGAGGATGGATGTGTGGGCATTGGGTGGCAGAGCGTCTGACATTGGGAAAGAAAATTGTTGCCTGTTGTTATTAAACCCGGCTTCCTATACTTCAGAATCCTCCGCAGGATATCTCATCTCGCGGCAAAGCTACGAGGTTACAACCTCTTCTTCTAAACACAAAAGCCTACCTTCTCTTGGTTCTTTAATATAATTAGACGCTGAACAACGACTTTACGACAACCACTACTGTTGGTACAACCGCCACAACCTCAGGGGGAATACGCCCCCTGTAGCCTACGATCTAACAAGAAACATAAATAGAAGCAACAGTTCAATCAAACATAGTCCTTCTGCTATCATGTATGGATCCGTCAATACAGGCAAGAAATATCGCCGTTCAGAATTAACTGAAATGATCTGCTATTAAGCTCATCGTACTGGCAGAGGGAGATGACATCTGGCTAACCGATCTCAGGCTGGATCATGCCGAAATCATTCGTGGTAAATATCAGTCTACTACTTGGACTAACCTTAAGTTGATGAACTGCTTGGTTGCACATCGATTACGTTGTGAAGACATGGAGTGATTCATCGGAGATGGTATCGAACTCTTGATATTTGATAAGGGGCGCATGACTGATGTCTGAATCGTCGACTTCAGAGGCGATAGTGAATGAAATGAGTTTACAAGGGCGTTTTAAAATGGTTCTGATGTGTTTGGAGGTTGCCTGGCGGCTAAACTGGGCGCCACAAACTACCATTTCCGACCATTATAAGTGCATCGCTGAGGCCATGCCTGACTGGCTTTTAGGGCTTCGTTGAGCGTACCGCGCAGCTAGTACCGATAAACACTATACATATTTACGTTTTTAAGTTCATCATTCCAACTCGACAAAAACATGTCTTGGAGCATGCTTGAAGTGCTGATAGCTACCCACCAATTGTACAATTCTTATTCACGTTTCCGCAATTGATGCCGTGTCCACTATTTTTTGCCCCTGCTCTTGACCGGTTGATTTACCCTAAAATGTAAGCTAGGAGAGATCTGCCGCCGCCACGTCTATGTGCCGTGTGCTAGCGCGGGAGATCCATGGCCTAAGATGCCGAAGCTTGGTCCTAGCCAAAGTTGTCTCAAACATCCCTGTCATGATATGCTTTCATTATCGCATGGGTGGAACTTGGAATGCCGAATTCCGTCCAGATGTTTAAAGACGTCTTTATCACTCGAAGATACTTTCTTCCCCACAAACACTATTGCCAAAGATTGTGGGCCATAGGCGTCCTGGATAGTCATCTTATGGAGGTTCTAGTCACGAGTGATGGGAGATCTGACACTGTCGGAAAGATCAGTACTTGAGCCATACCCTAATTGTTGCTATCCACATTCCACGACAAGGTTTCCAATGCCATGTCAGTCGTAGCAAGTTTTACAATACCGCATCAGCTTTGAGTTGAGGGAAACATAAACTCCATACAGCTATCTACAGTTTGCTCTACAGCCTCATCCAAAGTAAAGGAAGCTGGCTTCAACAATAATAAATGTCAAAGTTTTTTTGAAGTTCGGCGTCATTTTGACGCAATACTTCATATAGCGTCAGATGTTTGAGAAAGTAATGGGTAAATACCTAAATGCAGAAGCAAGCAGAACTTCATTTACGATTGCGGGCAATGGAGGATATACGCGATACCTCAAACAGGTAGAGCATTCGATCACAGGGGTTCAAGATGAGGGGAAAGCACATCACTTTTTCTTAACGTGACACGTCGATCAAGGCCAGCCTTTGATTCGCCCTCAAGCGCGAACCATAGTTCCTATAGATTGTCCGGTTTCAATCGGCCATTCGCTTATCTTGATTCGAGTTGGTATAAGTGTTTGTGTGTGTGCGGACGTGTGTGTTGTGGTGTGGCAGGACACCGCTGCGTCCATTCAAAGGGAGAGAAGCCAGGACGGGCGCAGTGGTTGCCGAACTAGAACCAGGAACTATTACCAAAGATATTTTCTTCGTATTTGAATTTTGAAAGATCGAGCCTCGCCACTGACGAGTCGCCTTCATTCGGCCATGTCATGACACGCTCTATCTAAAGTCTACTGTTGCAGAGCTAAACCCGAATGGCATAACTGTCCTAGTGGAATAATAATTTCCGAAGAATCGCGGACTCGAGAACCCTCGCAACAGCGCTAGCTGTCTGTATCCTGAGTTAAATCATCTTGAGCAATACAGAAAGCACTTAGTTGCATGCGTACGTGAGCTACCAATTCTCGACACCTAAAAGTCCCCCATCTTGTAGATCCGAAAGCCTATTTGATTTGGTTTACTTACAGTTCTTGCGCATACTTCCCGGATGAAGCGGGGTATTCCAGGCAAATTAATTTAGATAGAGCATGAATCTTCTTGCAGACAGTGAATATAAGTATCTATCCCCGGTCACAGCTCGTTTTCTGAAATCTTGCCCGCATCTCTCAATCATCACAGACTTTCGCCGCTATGCAACTAACTAGGACGACATTACTTGCACTTTTGTGCGGCACAAGTATTGCGGCGTCAGTCCTGCCGTCGCCTTCTGTCCGCGAGGAGATTGTCGATTCGATCTTGGCCTTGACTCAATCTTTTGACGACAAGAATGAAACCCTTCTCCGTTCCTCCCTAGCTGACGACGTTGTTTTCGATGGTGAACTCTTCGCCGAGATTGGCCTAGCCGGGTCAGATCCTACCATTCGAGGACGAAATGACGTGGCGAAACAGCTGCTCGCTGCATTGAACATGACCACGACGCACCATATTAGCAATTTTCGGATTCAGATGGAGGATAAGAGGCAAGCAAACTTTACTGTGTATGCTCTTGCGTGTCATTACAAAGAGCTACAAGAACCGAGAGAAAATCCGAATAACCATTACATAATGGGTACTCGCTATGAAGGGGCAATGAGGAAAGAGAAGAGTAATTGGAAGCTCATGTGGTTCAGGCCAAGGCCTGTGTGGCAGTCGGGAAATATTGGTGTTCTGGGTCTTAATGGGGCGTAATGGAAGGCTACTTTGGTTATGTGTGATACTCGCTATTGATAATTGAAATCCATGGCTTTGAAGTTTTATATTTAGCCAACGCGATTAAAAACTGGGCGTTGTGCGGTAACAAATGCATGTAGCATTGTGCCGGCGCTTTAAAACGAGCGATACATCAGACTGCCTCGCAAAGTCAGATATCAAATCTGACCAAAGTTTCAGGTGCAATCTAGTTCCCTATTTGAAGAACAATTAAGCTCGGTGATGACATACCACTTGTACGCTATGGCGGCCTGGTTGACAAGCCTGGAGATCGCCGGAGCATTAGCCCTACGACGAATACAGTCCTCCAGGGTAAATGCACACATTTCTCAATTTGAAAAAGTCAACCAGTTCGGCACCAGTGATTAAATTCCTTCTCTTACTCATTTGTTAAATCTGCAGTCAACAGAGCTTGTTGGGAGGTATTAAGAAAACATATTTCCCAACTCTGCCAAGCTTCCCCACATATCGAATGCATCTATTCTTTGTTGGGCTCATAGATACTTTACCGGAACAGGTAAATTTTCAATTTTGACACTGAACTAGATTTTGTGACAATTTTGTGATCGGATGGGTAACTGACCGGCTCATCACGGGGCGTTATCAGCACAATCAGTCAAACGCTTCCGAATCGGCATATTTCTTTCAACCTTCGCATAAAATACACTTAATCTATAGATAATCCGATATGTGGCAGCTTCGCGAAATGTTGACCTACAGGTTGTTATGAAATCAATCTGAATGTAACATTGGAAGGTTTCGGAATGGTGTGTCCGGGCATGCAATCTCGGTTTCCAGAACCCGAGAAGTATCCTTAGCATAAAGCAAGCCCTTGTAGCTGTAGGGCTGTCCAAGGGGGCCTCAACTGACCATATCATTGACTGCGCCCATCAGGACCCCTTAGCCATAGGATCGTCGTGCATAACCTGGTGCACGGCGCGCCAAGACACGGCACACTAAGACACGGCATGTCAAGACACGGCACACATGTGGGCACGGTAGCGTGTGAGACATTGGCTTGGGCTTAGAGTTGCTTCTGGTATTTGTCCTATAGTAGTAGTACCATAAGAATGCCAGATTCCCTTGTTGTTCTTTCCTGCCACTTCAACAGGTAGGCGGGGAAGTAAACCGTCGAATCAATGAAAGCAAAAATAATCAAAAAAACTGCGCTTTTACTCATGGTTGAATGACAAGACCACGATCATGTTTCTCAGATCAGCATTGGGCCCATTCCTTCCAACCTTTCCTTCTTTCATTATGATTTATCTCTGAAGTAAAGGTTACATGGATGATATTTTCAATCCTATAACTGAAACTGCTGGTTGTAGTTTGGTTGGACCAACATAACCACCTCAAGGGTCTCACCGAACAGTGACGGAATTAAGAGATCTCACTTATCAACAAGCCGTTCTATTGCTGTCGAAACATGTAAGGCAACTGTTTATTGGAATGTGTAATTGACATAATGCTGTCATGGCCATATGATTGACTCCTGTTACTTAACCTATAACCTGGCCTCACTCCGGCACGCTACATGGCATGTCGTATTCATGCGTACACGATGGGATATTTCCAGTGAACTTTCGTGCGTGGCCAATCTGTGAATTAAGGAGAGGAGATCTGGCTTGAGTAGACAGTCGCGGTTGTTGGATAAAAGGTTGTGTCATGCTATAACTGGAATAACAGAGCTAGGAGGCAGTACGATGAGATCAAATCCACCATGGACTCTGACTACACTGACTGTGTAGGATACAAGGTATCGGTTGATAGAATAGAATGCTAGGTTCTAGTAGTTCAAGTGACGGTTATAGTGGGATCGTCATAGAGGAATGTATATTCATTCAAATCTGAAGGGTGACTGAGAGGCTTCAGGTATTGACAGCGCACGGCGTTCCTTATAAGACTCGAACACGTCGAATGAATGGAGACATGTTTAAGTAGTGATGAGTGTATTGAGTAGTACTATAACCTCCAATTCTACTTAGTACTAGTAATAATCTCCCAACCGAATCTATAACTAATATGCCCTCCCTCACATATCATGGCCCATAAATGCAGATCAAGCAGGCACATTCTTATTTATTTAATGACACCGAGACATTTCATCCTAATCTAGAAAGTGTTTAATTTGGTCTCAGGACGACTCATTTTACAACTTTCTACTCCAATCTATCATGATAATTCGTCCTATGTTAGAGGCATATAACCCGCACCGATATCTTTCGACCAATTCCTAATCCTTAACACCCTCACCGATCTATTTGAGCATTTATCCCCACTATAAACGACGCTTTTCGTACAACCAACACTATGAATCGCATCCCAATTGGCGTCGGACTTCCTGACACGCCTGAGTGGACGACCCCAGCCTATTGTGATGATGATTCAGCCACCCAAAGGATACAGATTTCATACGCTCGAGCTAAGTCGCTTGCAAAGCATGTCAATATGACGGTCGAGGATATCATGGGGCCGAGCCCCAAGTTCTGGAAGTTCCATCTGGACTGTGGGCTAATTTCTTCATATACCAAAGATACAATACTAACCATTTCTAGATATGATAACCGCAGACACGGCAGTGTATGTTATCTTGACGATACATTGGAACCTCTGCATAGGAACTATCGCCTCATATCCGGATGCGCATCCCATTATCAAATCTATACTCGAAGAACTGCAGGAATTCAAGTCTGTTGGGGAATTCATGCTTACTGAAGTAGGACATGGCCTGGATGCACGAAACATTGAGACTACGGCCACCATGAATCCAGATGGGTCCTTCGATTTACACACGCCAGTCTCCCGTGCAGCCAAGATCATGCCTCCCACCACCCCACTGGCCGGAATGTCTCGCCTGGCTGTAGTATTCGCAAAGCTTATTGTCGATGGGTTAAACCGTGGTGTTCGTCCTTTTATTGTCCGGATCAACCAGGCCGACGGGACTATGGCCCCTGGTGTCGTGTCGAGACTCTTACCCTCGCGTCCAGGCCCCAAACCAGTTGATCACGCCGTCACCACATTCCATCATGTGTACCTTGAGCCTTGGGCACTTTTGGGAAACACTGCAGGTTCTGGAAATCCCAATAAAGAGTTCTCAAGGCATATTCAGCGCGTGACGATTGGTACATTGTCCTTATCAATGGGCAACATACCAGTATTGCGGCTGGTAGCTTTCATTGCTGGCCGATATAGTCAACGAAGAACAGTTGCTGGTATGAGTACGATCCAACGTGTGCCTATCATCACATTTTCAACTCAGCACACGCCTATTCTAGTAGCGCTGGCATCTGCTTCAGTGTTCGAGGCCTTCGGCCGTGTGCTGTGTCAATCATTCGGCAGTGAAAACCCAAGAGTCTGGTCTGGGTTGGCGTGCGTCTACAAACAGACTGTGTCATCCGCGGCCGAGACATTGTACAATGAAATGATTGACAGATGTGGTTGGCAAGGCCTATATGCGCATAATCAAATGATTGAAATGGTCATGTGTATGCGGGGAAACTCAATGGCAGAAGGCGACAAGCTAGTTCTTTGCATTCGTACGTTTCACGCTACAAGGCTTTTATACTTCATCGGCTGACCCAAACATCTAGGTTTAGTCTCGGAGCTCCTGCTAAACCAATATCAATTTCCGAGTCCTAAAAATCCAAAAGGTCTTCTGGCGCAACATGAGGCTTCTCTTTGGAAAGAAGCATTTCGGCTTTCCAGAAAGATAATGACCAGCCCTGGCATCAATCGCAACAACGCCTTCAACGATCTCATCCTTCCCCGATGCACTTCGCTTGTTAAGGCAATCGGACACCGCATGGCCTACGAAGCCGCAGAGTCATCAGATCTCGTCTCTCCCTATGCCTTGAAGTTATTCGAGGCGGAATGTATATTGCAAGACCCAGGATGGTATGTCGAGAACAAGAGCCTGTCTACAGCTTCGATATATAAACTTCACGCAGAGTCCGTGAGAGCGTTACTTCCACAGCTCGACTCTATGTTGACGCAGACTCAAGCTTCTCCGTGGGCGACCTCACCGATCTTGAGAAAGGAGGATTGGGAGATCTTTCTACAGAGTCTTCCCGCATTTTCTCACGATGGCAATATACCACTAGTCATCGACACGGACCTTGACAGTCTGGACTCGGATAGCACACTACCTGATGATAGACATGATGATGCATCTGAAACTGAGGATGTTAATAGCAAACTTATCCAGAAGCCAAAGTATGACGCTTGTCAGCTTAGCGATACCAGCCAGCATAACTTAGTCAAGCCTAAGAAGGTAAAGAGATGGCACTGGCTACGAAGAATAAGCATGCCTCTCCAGGCTCAGTGAAAGAAAATAGGAGATGATGATGAAGGGATATGTATTAAGTCTAGAATCTAGGTTTTGAATTTAGCTATCTACCAGCCAGTATGATAGTACCCACTCAGAGTCAAACCCTACAAGGATTTAAGCTTTCCATATAAACAGGTCAATTATTTGCAGAGTTAGGATGGATAGTTTGGTTCATTTTTGGCCGCTTTACTTGATCCACTTAAGCTTTACACAAGTTGGGTTTTGGGTTACGCATGTGTGCGTGTTATTCAAGGTAGCCACTGTAGTGAAGTATATGTAATAGTCTATTAGATCTGTGAATGACCTACTAGTCCGTAGAAATGTCGGTCAGCTTCTGAGCGAAGACTGTCTCGAAGCAAAAGCTGGACAAGGGTGTACTTTGTTTCCTTGTTAGGAGGTCAGATCGATGATCCTCAGGACTTTTTCGAGACTTTTCAGGCGACAGCGAAGCCTGAGGTGTTCGGAGGGAATGAGAAGTGAGTGGATGCATCGTCGCACTACCATAAATCCTCAACGTATTTATACGATATATTAGCCATCTAGTTCTCGACATCCAACGCAGTTCATAGCCACTAGGGAAACATAAGTAACACAATCTCGGACAGAGTTCGTGACAGATGACAAACGAAAAGCCTTCTATATATTGCTGAAGGATTATAACAACGACATAATATCTACATCATGTAAACTAGTTATGCGTGCTTTGGTATCGTAGCCAATAGTTCCTTAGCATACGCAGCTGCTATCGCCGCAGCGTATAGTTGCCAGTCCTTGTTCTTGTGGGAATCAGCATAGTCGCAAATGCCACGAATGACTAAACATGGGACGTGATTCATAAGCCCAGCCGCTTCCATTTCGACACATAAAGCGTTTGTATTCTTGCGGAGTCGTTCCCGAGCAGTGCTGTCGCGCATGACTATATTAGCCGATGCAATCGTCCCGTAGTGGAACTTTGGTCGATTGTTTGCGCGAAGTGGGCGTGATTTCAATCGGAGTGGGTCACAGTCAGTGCATGAGAAATTGCTTCCTTCGTGATCATAGTCGCTGTTGAACAGCAGATCGTTCTCCACGCCTGGATACGACCAGTTGTATTCTGAATCGGAGTATTTGGCTTCCATGCAGGCCAAGTGTCCTAAGATAGAAGACAACAATCCAGATGGGCCTCTAGCTTCTTGACACTCTAGCTGTGATGCGGTGCTGAGTAGAACGGCCGGCGGGTAATTCAAATGACTGGTCAGTATCAAATCACCACCTGGAACAGCTTTTCCATAATCGTACTGGATGACCTTCTGACTGATGACAACATCTCCCAACCGCACGTCAGTGGATGTGCTCGGTATACCGCCCCCAATACCCACTAGCAAGAAGTACTCCAATGCGGGAAAGGTTTGGCGCATATGTCCCGCTACCACAGCAGCGGATGTTGAACCCAAAATCCCAGATGGTAAACAACACACAACGATCTTAAGATGTGCAATCTGGCCAACTATGTAATTGTTCTTATCAAGTCTGTGCTGTGAAGGACGTTGGTAGATTTTGTCGAGCATTCCTTTAGCTGCTGCCATCTCTTTAGGCAGCGCACAAATCCATCCGACCGTATAATCATCGGGTTTGGGAGACTCTTCGTCAGTGGTTGCGCCTAACCTGATACGGTTGAGGTTCAGACTAGCCGTTATCGCTCCAGTCCTTTGCAAGCTTTCGGTGTGAGATTGGTGTCTGACAGGGTTTTTTACGCTGCTTGTGCTAGGCTTTTGTGTACGACGGTGAGCCTTTGAATCGAAATGCTATAGTGAGAGTTCTTAGCGTGAAAAACGCATAGAGGGATGTTCGTGAGCAATGTCTAACCATTTTCAGATCGTTTTCAGTCGAGAACTTTTGATCACAAAGTTTACAGTAAGTCCTATAGTGGTTCTTGTCTGCCATGTGCTGCTTTGCAGCGTCTTGAGTAAGGAACTTGACGGCACAGGTTTGACAAGGAATCTTGGGATTCCAATGCCCAACCTGTGTCATGTGCGCTTCTGCTGCACTCCGATCTTGAAATAATTTGTTGCACCGGTCGCATTTTTGCCTCGGTTTTCGATGGCCAGTTCCAGCCATATGCTGCTCGCATGCTTCCTGCTTTGTAAACGTTTTAGGGCACGTCTCGCATTTAGGCATCTTCACAATTCGGTGGTCGTTCCGGTGAATGATGTCAACATTCAGATCATTGAGGCATGGTGGAGTGAGGGCCGAGCCTGATCAACAACCCCGCACGGCAGGAGGTTGAAAATACCGAAAACTCAACTCATTGGCTATCGATTGTAGCCAACCAGGTCAAGTACACATTCATGGAGGCTTTATCCGGTGGGTAACAGAATTGTGCGACCGCGTTTATAGACAATTATCTGGGAATATAGAGTAATTCAAACCAATGATAAATTGCTAACAATGCCTTCATATTAATGAAGACGTCAGACATAAGTGACCAATAAGTAAGTATCGCTGAACGACGCGCTAAGTGATCCGACAGCGAAGAAGATCAGTCTGAAGAAGGCAATTAGGACGGGCCCGTCCCATGTTGGAAGCGCAGCTACTCGCCCGCCTATTAGCCGTCACGAGGACTGTTAGTCATCATAGTTCTATCGTTTATCCTCAGGAAATCTTAGCGACTAGCTCACCAGGAGGCAACTTATTAAGTGATTTGAGTTTCAGCAAGCTCGATTACTTTACAAATAAAGGTTACTCTACTTCGCTCTAGCTCAACACCAGCCCATTGCACCTAATTAAATTATCAAACGAATGTTATAAATTAACTTTTACTTTAGCTTCACAGGTCTTATTTAGTTCGCTAAACCAGTTTATCAGGCTTTTAATACACACCAATAGATAAGAACGCAGCTAATATTATATAGACTATTAAATAAAACCTAAGCAATTTAAAAGTCAACAGCTCTATAAGCAAAAATATCATTATCTTACTAATAGCTATATAGATAGTGATTTTCTAGATCTCGCGAACTATATATACAAGTATTAGTAAGTAATAATTAAGAG